>CAHIKZ030001512.1:0-40000 GCA_903632075.3 Acanthosepion pharaonis | reverse complement strand
AGGGTTTTTCAATGATTCTTACAACAAATGGTATTAAGATGGCTAAACGTCTTATCCGAAAAACTTGAAAAAAAAATAAGTCAATTAGTTTAGTTTTTTTAGATATAAAACTTTTTTGGATGGACACTTATCTCATGCTGTTACACGGTTTGGACAATTTTGCTGTTACACCTGTTCACACACACACACACACACACACACACACACACACATATATATATATATATATATATATATATATATATATATATATATATATTATATATCTTGTTACAAATATCCTATAACTTTTTTTTTCAGATATGCGTATATAATTTCATTTAATAAATAGCAGGCTTCGCCTCTCGCAATCGTTTCTCGCAAAGTAAGATATATTCACTACTTGAAATATTTGAACCAAAATTTTAAATGAACATTTCATTCATAAATTGGCTTGTTATAGTTAAGGAAAGTTTTTACAAATAGATGCCCCGTGGGGGGGGGGCAGAGTAAATACTTACTCTTTTTGAGTAAGGTCGCGTCAACTTATCATCTCTCAGTGCGCTCAGGAGCTTCTCTGTCAAAGGACAGAGGGACAACTGAGAAAATTATACTGAAGAGGTGCCCAGCCTTGGGGAACAGCTGCCCGAAGCCGCGCCCTCCCATTGCACCAGAGGAAGTGATTGGTGCTCGCACCGAGGCCAGTGCAACCGATGGTTGCGGGGACTGAGGGGAATTTTTGTTCCTATCCCGGGCGTACGCGCTCGGGTCCCTACCTAAAAATAGACCTTGTGTTACATCTCGTCCTAATGGAGGGACAGAGTAAATACCGCGCGTACCTTACTCTTTTTAATTTCACGTCTTATCATCTCTCAGTTGCGTCTCTGTCTTTTTTTCATTTTCATTTTGTATTATTTATTCTTTTCGATTATTGATGTTTTATTAACGTAGTAAAAAAATTGGGGAAGATTTGCTTAGGTCGCTTATTTAATAGTTTGTTTTTTTTTTGTCTGGGAAGATAATAAAAGCTATTTATTCGTCCAATGTTTGGATTACTTACCGTAGTCTATTCCGTTATTTAAAAAAAAAATAAAAAAATTAAAAAAAGTAAAATAAATTAACCCAAACAAATAAATCAATAAATAAACAAGCCACTCCCGCAAAATAACCACGAGAATAGATTACACACAATACAACACTGACCCGCATATATAAATAGCCGAGGAAAAATCCAGCATTCAGGGTCTGACTATTGCGTTCAGCATGAATATACATATATATAAAAGAAATATACATATTATCCCACACCGTTAGCACGACTCAGAGTTACATACCAAACGCAATCTTCGGGTGGTGAATGTGTAGGGACTGTTACTTATTATAATATTACTTATATATATATGTGTGTGTGTGTGTGTTTAAGTAAGAAACAAGTCGGATTTAATCCGTATATTTAACAGTCACTAAACACTGAAGATAGCGTTGGGTATGAAGCTCAGACTAGTGCAAACGGTGTGGGATAATATGTATAATATAATATATATATTTATCTTGAAATTTCCTTGAGAAATCTTGTTAGAAAGACTATGCGCCCCCGGCAGGATTTCGAACCTTGTCTTTAGGGAAACCGTCATTAAGCCTAATGTACCTTGACCTCTTAGCCACGTAGGATCTTCTGATCAAACGAAGCCCGAATAGTCTTTGTTTGCGTTAGGATACAAAACAGAGCAAACATGTATATTTCGACAATCAGAAAAGATGTGTGTTTAAAAGCACTTTTTCGGGATTTGTTTGATCAACAGGTCCTACGTGGCCGAGAGGTCAAGACACGTCAGATCTAATGACGGTTTCCTTAGGGAATGCAGATTCGAATACTGCGGAGGGTACATAGTTTTTCTAACAAGATTTCTCGAATATTCATAATCTACTCAGCCGCTATCTTAAAAAAAAAAACAATTTAAAAAGGCAGTTTGACCAACATAAGGTCTGACCAAAATTAACGATAAAAAACAAATGAGAAAAAACAGATCAAGTTCATTTTCTTCAGAAAGTAAATCTTTTTCTCCTGATCATGGCCAGTGTGTCGCAAAATTTTAATGTTTTTAATTTTTCAATATTTGTTATTGTTCAAAAATATATATATATATATATATATATATATATGTATGTGTGTGTTTCTTTATATATATATATATATATATATATATATATATATATATATGAAATGAAACGAATCAAATATAAATTCAAACGTTCATAACATTAATTTAAATTCTAATTTTACATGTTTCTAATGTAATATCCTACAATAAAGTATATATCAATATATATATATATATATATAAATGAACATAAATGCAATCTTCAGGCCACCGACGATTGCATCTAGCATGAAACAGACTGTCGCATTTCTAATTGCTGAAAGCCATGTTCACTTTAATATTTACACACGTTGCTATATCTCTGATATTGAGCACTTTATCTCATAAATATAGCACATCTTTATATATTTCTTCAAAGCCTATTATATATATTTTATATATATATATATATATATATATATATATATATATATATATATATATATATATATATATATATATATCCCCTGGAACCATCCACACTTTTCGGTAAGGCCAAATACAAAGAAATGGTGCACACAGTGTGTCACGAGGTTCATAAACAGCCGTCTCGGGTTCGAATTCAGGGTTGTCATTCTTCTTGAATAGTTGCAAACCAAGGCTAACAAAAATATTGTCAGTCCTGGCGTGAGGAAGTGATGGACTCATATATTTCCCAAGGGTGTTTTCTCATTCCGAATCTTTATCTATTACCATACTTTCTCTCTCTCTCTCTCTCTCTCTCTCTATATATATATATATATATATATATATATATATATATATATAACCAGGTAAAATAAGAGCAAATGGATCATTATTCCACTGTCCGTAACATTTAATTTAAAAGAGGGTTCAATAGAGATTAGAGCTAGACACGCTAGTAGTTTACCATCGCCTGAGGAAACACGTTTGTAGCGTTGAAACAAGATTGCAACTGTGCAGCGATTTTAACATGTTTTTGTTTTTAATATTCTAAAATAAATAATATTATATATATATATATATATATATATATATATATATATATATATAAAAAGACATTTTTATGTTTATACATTCTTTTTATAGATACAAATATTTAAGTAAATGCTCTGTTTTATAATAAACAGTATTAATAACATTTACCGGCCTGAATTTCCGAGAAATTGTCATAAAAATGTCTTAAAATAATTGTCGGACTTTGTCCATTTCATACTGCGTGATGTCATTTGTTTACATTTGCATACGCTTTGAGCAGATATGAATGTACGTGAGAGATTCATGGAAGATTGAAGTTTAAAAGCAGTAAAATTGACCTTGCTAATCGAACGATCCTCCATGGCTCGATCGGTTAAGGCACGTCAGGCTAAATGACAGACCCATATAGGATACAGTTTCGATTCCTGTCGGAGGACGAATATTTTCTATGAAAATTTCTCGGACATTCAGGCGGGTAGATGTTATTAATACTGTTTATTATACAACAGAGCATTTACTTAAATATACTTAAATATCTATAAAAAGAATGTATAAACATAAAAATGTCTTAAAATAATTGTCGAACTTTGTCCATTTCATGATATATATATATATATAGCATGGGATAATTGTCCATCTCACATAATGTTTCATATCTAAAAAAAACGCTAAACTAATTGAGTTTCTTTTTTTTTCTCAGGTTTATAGATAAGACGTTTAGCCACCTTGACACCATTTATCGTAAGAATCACTGAAAACCCTTTGAGTTATTCAACTGGAAAGAGAACAGGTTAAAATTATTTTGTGTCAGCCCCACTATGTCTTCCCGACTGAGCAATGGTGAGAGGAAAAAGTTCATTCAGTCCTTCAGTAATGGCACCAACATTCATACTATGGTTTCCATCTTCAAATTCCATTCAAAAACCATCCAAGGAATGGTGAATAAGTTTTAAAAAGAGGGAACAGTAGTGAGAAAAACTGGATCAGGAGATTATAACAGGGAGAGGGATCATCATTTGTGAAAAAAAGACTTGAAAATGTAATCGTACGTGAAACTTGTGTGGTCCCTTGTTACACGAGGACAAAAAGTTAGACGATTAGAGAGGACGAAGATCATCTTTATTAAGATTTATTTTTAATATATAAAACGTTAGGTAAATAAATAAAAAAAATAAAAACAAAAGAAATTATGAAATTCGTGTCCGTAATAAGACGTAGTGTCACTGTTCATTGTTTTAAAAAGCGATGATTAGAATTGGAATAAAATCTAAGCATATGAGAAAGTGAATTTATACATTTTTTTCTTGAGAATTTACAACAAAAATATTAAACATTTATTAGATTGTTAAATCTCTAAGTTCTCACTTGTGGAACTCTCTGCCCGCTTCTTTCTTCCCGGTCAAGGTTGATCTTCAAAATATTAAATAGAATGTCAATCGTTATCTTTTGTCCTCTTAATTCTTGTTCTTTTATTGTTTTTCGCCTTACTGGTGTTTTTCTTTTTCATATTCTCTAGCACTCATTAACTCTTTGAATCTTAGTGGCTTTTTTGCCTTAGTTGGGGTGAAATGATTAGAAAAGACTATAAACTTTATGTTTAAACACTTGATTCAATTTAAGCAGAATAGCTTCGTAGTCTGGTGAGATAAATATAAACATGTATTTAATAACGTAAATCAACGGTATTAAATTTTTAATATTTTTAATCTGTAGTGACAGGAAATATCACTATCAACTCACGCTTTCCCGCCAAATCTGGTCACGTGAATTCAACCTAACCCCAGCTGAAGACAATGGACAATTCTCAGTCTTGCCAAATATGTTTGTCTTTCTTGGCTTGAAGTCAGAAGACTATAACCACTTGACCATATCATTTTTGGTGTGAACACTATTTCTTTACAGCTCCGATTTCCAAATTTGAACATCATATGGAATTCCTATGTGACCAATGCCAAATTCCTGGAAAGAACCAACAGTCAAAGCATAGAATCGCTGATCATTAAACGCCGTCTTCGATGGCATGTGGCAAGAATGGAAGGGTCAAGTTTTCCACGTCAAGTCTTATTCAGTGAGCTCACTTCAGGAAAAAGACCATCTTCGAAGATACATGGATCAATTCAAAACAACACTACCACAAGCACAATACCGTGCCAACTGGCGATGTTCCATCAACATCAGATCCAAAAAGTTCGAAGCCACCGGAAAAGCAAAGTAAGAAGTCAAACGATAAGCGATAATGGCTCCACAAAATCGACATCATCCTCCACCAGCATTACTATGCAGTCAATGCCATCGGATCTTGCAAGAATTGGTCTGCTTAGTCATCAAAGCCATCATCATAAAGGAAATGATCAGAAAAGAAATTAAATTATTGGATAGGATATAAAGCTGGTGACGACTGAGTTGTTTATTTCAGGGTTTCACTTGTACGGCCGGGGTGGGGGGGTAGTAATGTAGGTAATACCTGGGGACAACTTCTGCCATTCCTGACATAACAGATTCGCAGATCATCTTTTTTTCCTTCAATCAGCGAGAGCTCTTTCTGTTGGTTTCAATCGTCGGAAATGACTACTAAAAACTTCCCCCCTCCCCAAACCCTTAAGATGCATCTGGAATTTCTTCCAAGTCAATAAAAATGAACAACGCACGGTCATATTTTCTTGTTTTGAAGTCAGAATGCTGTAATCACTTGACTGTATCCCTTTTGCGTGTGAACACTTTGTTACTGCCCTATTGTGGTTGATGGCAACATTCAAGACAAAATAATGAAATGGCTCACCGGTTCCTTTTGTACCAGGGATGTTGATGTCACCCTGTCCCTCCTCTCAACAGTTTCTCCACTAACTGGTAAAGACGTTTAACTTTGAGGCACACCATGAATCGCAATTACAAAAGATTGATTCTTTTTTTATTTGCTTGTTTAATGGTATATCAACTCCTTATGGGTCATGTAATGCCGAAGTTTAATTTTCTTGGAAGCTTGGAAGTAATAAAAATATTATATATGTTATTCTGCTTTCACAGTTGGATACATGATAGTTGATACTCATGTTTGTGTGAATATAATTACTGGAGGCAGTGATATGTGTATTTTCTGTTGTAGTTTTGTTGAAGTTATATTGTGGAATACAGTTTGATTAAAGAAATTGTAGGATATTATATGGATCTATATATATTTCATCCTCTCTCCTGTCGTCGTATTGCCGGTCGCTTTCCACGGCATGCTGCCATTAACGACATCATCAAAAAGGTTACTGCTGGGTTCCCTTCTCAAATCGAACCCGTAGGCCTTGACTGTGGTGATGGAAAGCGGCCGGATGGTATTACCATTTTCCCTTTTAAAATGGGGAAGTCGTTGATTTGGGATGCGACCTGTGCGGATACATTTTTGATCGGTAATTTGATCAGGTCCGCGGTTGAGCAGGGATCCGTCGCCCGGGACGTAGAGATAAAACAAAATAGTTAAATATTCTTCTCTTGCTGATAGATTTTTTTTTTTACTCCTGTGGCGGTGGAGACTTCAGGGTTTATTGGCCCTCGTTCGATGGCGTTCCTTCGGAGGGTAGGCGGGATGGCGTCTCGATTAAGGAACGAGTCTCGCGAAATGGAGTGGCTCTTACAGCGGGTCTCATTGGCGATAGTTCGAGGTAATGCTTTCTCCATCATTGCGTCTGACAGAGGATAGAAAATAATTGTTTATTGTTACCTTGTTCTGGAATTGTCATCAGTGGTCAACTGCACTTGTTTTGTTTCAATACATTTTTTTATATGGATTAACTCTTTGAGTCCTACGTTCCTGAAGAATTCTAAGCATTCTGCGTGAGTTCCAGAGTCAAAAATCTCAAATATAATGTTTCACGATAGATATAAAAATAGTTACAAATGTTTACCCACCGTTCAACCGTAACTGGACATATCATCTTTCTCTACCACTGTTCAACCTGTGGTTGGGCATTTTGTCATTTTTCCCTACCACCGGTAAAGCGGTGGTCAGGGCTTAAAGGGTTAATGCCATGAAAGAGTCCTGTCATGTTGATTGATGTATTGTTGGTAATTTTACTATAAATAGGTATTGTTGGTAATTTTTTATATAAAAATGTATTGCTGGTATTTTTACAATAAAATATATTTTTATACTTTCATAGGGTTTTGTTTTTGTTTGGGGGTTCACTATTTGCCTATAGCTGGGACCCTGACAGGTGCTACTACCTCTGGTTAGTGTGGACCTGGGAACAACAGTAATTAAGAGGTGATTCTACGTTCCTCAAAATCTCCAATCCCCGGTCAGAGGCTGCCGGATGTAGTTTATCGTCATACACAGGACTACAATTACAATAGAGGGAGTTGTGGCCACAGCGGTACAAGAATGAGTGATTTATAGTTGTTTTGCTTTTGAGTTTCACTATATATTGTTTTGTTTCGTATTATTTTGCCAACTTCTCTTTTTCTTCCTCTTCTTATTATTAATGTTATTGAGAATTTTTAATTCCTAAACATACTTGCTTCTTCTACGTTTTTTTCCTGCCAATTCTCTGCTCAAATCATCGTCACGATGCAGGCTGGTGTTGCGTTGCATCTCAGACCAGACACCAGATTCGTTGACAGGGTGCAGTTTCTTGTAGTCAAACGCCTGTGGCTTAAAAGTTACCCTTCGGCCAGATCGTTACCCACGAGTGAAAAACAAAACAATTTCTATCAGTAAACTAGATTTTATTCTTAGGTAGTAACTTACTGCTATAAGCAAGCGAAGTAGAGATGAGGTGTAAGTGCGGAGAAGTGCGCAGGTCAGCAGCCGTCGTCTATATCCTTCTACGTGACCCGCTTCGTACCTTCTGTATTCCTTTGCACAGGACGGCCAGTTTTATAGAGAACAATTGCCTTTGTCCTGCCATCTTCGCTAAAAATGTAATTAATCTTCCTTCTGTCACTTTCTCTCAGTCTGAGCCTCTTGCTCTTGTACTTTGAAGTTGACTCCAACTACTGATAGCCATCGGTCGAAAGTAAATGATCCGTTTCGAGTTGTTTTAAATTTAACATAACATCAGCTTGACTCATATTGCTACACTGGCAATTGTAACGGGTGGCATCTGAACTATCCATGTTAAAAAGCAGTCCAGAACTGAACTGCAACTTCATTTCATTCCAAGAAAGGCAATAAAGCTACTGGGACGCAAAATGTTAGAGAATCTGAGAAAACTACTATTAAGTCTGACACTATTAGTATCATTTATAAGCCAACCATAATTTGTTGGTTATTTAGTGCTAGGAAGAATAATGCTTCCCAGTACACCGAGTACTAATATTAACATTAGTATCGTCATTGATGCACTTGTAGCGCGTATCACCACAATTATTTATCTTTGACTGGGAATGACGTGGAAAAGGACAAGCAAAAGACGCTGGATGGAGATTACCAAACATGTAGCGGTCACAATGCAATTTATATTTGACGTAAAATAGCACATAGTATAAAATACAAGACAGAACGTAATGGTTCAAAACATAACAATTGAATTTATTAGTGTTTTGGTGTACATGCATATAAGCTGAAGGTTTGAATGAGTTATGTCTCTTAGATTTGGAAATATTTGTACCGGAGCTCATAAAGATGAATAATTATTAAATTGAAGTTTTAGAAGAATAAACTTCCTGTTGCATGTTAGAAAATGTGAATTAGTAAAGTTGGTAAGAGTTCAGAAGAGTTAAGAGGTCGTACTTGCGTGAATTGGTAATGTTCTTTAACGTCTGACCGCACGGTCAAGACGATATTCAGTCACCCCCCCCCCACGAGGGTGTCATGCGGCACAAGGCCTTTTTAACGTGGGCATTCCCGAGCCATTAGGCTCGGCCAAAAAATAGCCCATTTGAACCCGTATAAACGGCGTAGCCTCCTTCGGGTTCCTCCCGCCCGTAGGAAGAGAGTTCAAACCGAACAGTCGGTTCAAAAGTGAGCTCTTGAAGATTACATCTTGGCAGCAAGGAATAAGATGAATGAAGAAAAAACAGAGAGAGAGAGAGCCTACACGTGTTTTGTTTATATAAGGTGGTATATCATGTGACTGGCTCAAACCTTAGTGAGCGGGAAATTTCATTCCTCGTGTGCAGGATATCTGATTGGTTGGAATTGACCAATCAACGAGCTAGTTTTGAGGAGATTAACTAATGAATGCTTGTCGCATGATTTGTATGTATGATGGTGATGATAATTACTACACACTAACGCCGAATGCGAATATAGAAAGACGAGATACACGCCCGTAATAAACAAAATATTTAATAAAGCAAATACAACTTACATACATATGGTATTTACTCTGTTTCCCCACGAGGACGAGATATGACACAAGATCTATTTTTAGGTGGGGACTCGAGCGCGTACGCCCGGGACAGGAATAAAAAATTCCCCTCAGCCCCCGTAACCGTCGGTTGCACTGGCCTCGGTGCGAGCATCAATCCCTCCCTCTGGTGCAATGGGAGGGCGCGGCCTCGAGCAGCTGTTCCCCAGGGCTGGGCACCTCTTCAGTATAACTTTCCTCAGTTGCCCTTCTGTCCTTTGACAGAGAAGCCCCTGAGCGCACTCTGTCCAAAGACAGAGATACAACTGAGCGATGATATGAAAACGTGAACTTACTCAAAAAGAGTAAGGTACACCTTACATACACATATTAAAAAAATTTACACATGTCCCAAAATAAATGATTGTCCACACAGTTCAAAGGACGAGAATGTTTAACAGAAAGACGAACAAAGCGATAAACATACCAGCCTTATGACCTTTGACCGCCCGTAACAAGGTGAATCGCAATTACTTTTTCTCTACATTAGGCTGTGTCGCCGTTGTCCATTTTCCACGTGTGTGGACGCTCACGTAGTTAGAAAGGTATTAATCGTTCGCCAAACGGAAACAAAAAAAAGAAAGAAGAATTCTCCTCTCTAAATGGGATGTACTCCCATGCGTTCAACCCAAAGGAAAATAACTGTTGTCTCCCTACAGCACCATGTATGGCATCTATATGAAGGTCTCTATCTGACGAGACTAAGAACATGACTCGAGGTTTTAGGTTAACGTTTTGGTTTTGTAGCCATTTGTGGTATTGTGCAAAACTACAGCTAGCACAATCTATTCTATATTCAAATTTCTTTTCTTCTACACTAAATTTGTTACAATTGATTCATAAATCAATGTATTTGAAGGGTTTAGCCTTTATTAATTCCACACACCCACATTTTTTTAATAATAGATTCAAGATATATGCTATCACTGTTTTCATTCCAATTCTAAATAATAGATTGTTTTGGAAAGGTTTAACTTGATCCATAGTTACTGGAACACTCGATAAAGGGTATTGATTTCTTTGTTCAAGATTATTCTTATCCCAGCTATGAATACGTATGTCACAGGCATAGGTTGATAATGGCTTATGTAAGCCGAAAGTTTAGATTGGATTAAAAAATATGGATCAATATTGTGATTTTCTTTTTTCGTTTAATGATAATGTTATTAAACTTATCAGACGTTATGAAAAGAATATACATAAAATAAATAGACAACACTTGTCTATATTATTTAATGAAACATGTATGAATACACACACACACACACATATATATATATATATATATATATATATATATATATATATATATTGCAACATAGGATAATTAAACGCAAATCTTTATATATAACTAGCTTAAAGGCCGCCTTATCCTGCGGGGGGGTGATTGGGCCTTCATCACAATAGGTAAGGAGTAGCGGATGCGTTAGGCAACAATAAACTACAAAAGAACTGAAAATTGATCGTTGCACTAATACTTAAGCTTACCTTTTTAAAAGTTCAACGATAATTCTCCTGCCGCCACTTAATTTAAACACAATTTGATGTGCGTAGGTCCTTACTTACGACACAAATAATTATTTTTATTTCATGGGTGATTTTTACTGGATTTCGCAATTAATTTCGATTATTCCCAAATTTATTTCCAAGTTATAAAAACTGTTATCGTACAAAAAAAATTCGTCACAAAATATCACGTAAAATAATGGCCGAAAACAACCGCAATAATGAAAACTTGGGAATTCAAAATGTAATGATTGTGCGTCTGGATCCGAGCCGTAGTGTTTGTAATTTGCTCACAAAAACGGCCGGATTCTGAAATGGTATGATATATTGGGATACGGCCTCTAAGAGTTTAAAAAAGTGTGATACAGTGACACACTGACATTCGCATTTATTATATAGATATACTCTTTATATATATATTTATAAGTCTACCATTCGTCATTTGTCCTTGCTTTGAATATTTCTGCCACAGCTGGTCTGGGTTGTGGTAAAATGATGTGTGACCATCTCTTCATATCTGTGCTTGTATATGCGCGGGGCATAGTTTAGGAAGGAATTAAATAGACTGGGGCTCTCTTTTTTCTTTGTCGTACTCCTGATCAATGTTTCTGTATTGCGGTCCTCGACAGACATGAAAGATTTTGTGGATCGATAAATTCCTCTATTCGATCGATGCATTCAGTGGATTCGGAGCTTTGAAGGCAGTTTGTAATGGAAGTCTCTATTGATGTGGCCGTACACTGGTGTGAGGTCAACATTGCAGATATATAATTTTCTATTTGAGAGGTGTCGTTGTTTTCTGGTGATGCGTTGTCCTTGTCTGGGTGTTATTTTTTCTATACAGTAGAACCACAATTTAACGGATCAATAGGGGTAGGGTCGTCTGTTAAAGCGGTTTGTCCCTTAGTTTGAAGCTCTTTTTTTTTGTGGCCTAAAAACACCCAGTACAATACAAAGTTATTGTAAATAAATGTAAATACAGTATATAAGTATGTGTATTGGATTTTTAAGCTACTGTATTGTAACTTAAAATAAATTACACACACTCACAGATAAAGAGAGTGAGAGAAAACACACACAGATAGAGAGAGGCCGCAGGAACTTCTGACTCCAAGATGTTAATAAGATGTTCCAATTTGTCATCAATACTAAGGTCAGTGCGCTTCCTTTTCTCACCTACGTTACGATTGGATGTCTTAGGACAAAAAAAAAACAAAAAAAACAATAGTGTACCAAAATCAGTATAAAATGTTTCGCATGTGTGTACACGACGAGCACTCAAGTAAACAACAACGGCTATTCCCAGAACTTTGCTCACTACGCGCGGGCGATTTGAGTTCCAGTCGGACACTACGATTTCCGATGATTTTGTCCGTTACATCCGAAGTTCGTTGGTTCCTGGACCGTTAATTCGATGTTTTACTGTATATGTATTTTTTTTTTGCGGGGGGAGTAAAAAGGACACCACAACTGGATTATAATATTACAAACAAATAATAATATAATATTACTGATGTGATGGAATAACCTGCCACCCCCATGGGTGGCAGCACTATAGGTGGTAACCATCTATAAGTATCCGTTAGGACAGAGGACAGCAGAGTCTCGCTGGAATCTTTCCCAGCTGCGCTAGTCGAACTCTCTGCCTTCAGGCAGAGAGGAACCTGAACGAGGCTATGCCGAAGGGCAGAGTTTCGTCTGGGGAGGTAGACGGACCCGATCCCGTTTATGCGAGGTCTACGGGATTTTTTGCCGAGCCTCCCGTGCTCGGGAACCCCACTTTAAATTCGGCTTTGTGCCACATGTGACTGCGTGGGGCAGTTGCTAAATGGCGTCGAACTAGGATCTGCGAGACTAGCGGCCTTTCGATGGCAGCACGCACACAACTCTACTGACTTGCGACGACCGTGCGCATAACTATTACTTCCTTGCTTGTTGTACTGGTTTCTACAAGAAACCTGTTACTATTAATCCACCGTGTTTGTCCAGTCCATATTCCTATTAACACGGAATATAACAATTACAAACAAAATAAACACAGAAATAAAAACGATAAATTGCTTTAGCAAACAATTCAGACAAGTGATTGTATATTTTAAAGAACATATATCTATAGAGAAATAAAGAAATGTTGCTTATCTGTTGGTAGCAACATGTTTTCCCGAAAATGCCCGAACGTCTGCCTTCTTCGACTTTCGAAAAAAGAAAAAAGTTTTGATTTTCTGTTTCTTTTTGTGGGAAAACGCTTGTCCCGGTACATCATGGGTGTATTCGCTATTTTATTTAACTTCTCTTTATATTCTAACTTTATCTTTTTATTTATTGTTAATTACTAATTTTTTTTTGTATATTTTAAGTATTTTTACTGCTTTCGACTTTCGAAAAAAGAAAAAAGTTTTGATTTTCTGTTTCTTTTCGTGGGAAAACGCTTGTCCCGGTACATCATGGGTGTATTCGCTATTTTATTTAACTTCTCTTTTATATTCTAACTTTATCTTTCTTTATTGTTAATTACTAATTTTTTTCTATATTTTAAGTATTTTTACTGCTTTCGACTTTCGAAAAAAGAAAAAAGTTTTGATTTTCTGTTTCTTTTCGTGGGAAAATGCTTGTCCCGGTACATCATGGGTGTATTCGCTATTTTATTTAACTTCTCTTTTATATTCTAACTTTATCTTTCTTTATTGTTAATTACTAATTTTTTTCTATATTTTAAGTATTTTTACTGCTTAACTTAATTTTTCTTTTTATTAGTAATTATTTTGGTTCCATACTACTACATAGTCTACTAATAAGGGCTTAGGTTATTTAGCAATTTATTTATTGCTCACAATACAAAGGTATGAAGTTGTTAGTTGACATATATGCAATAATGGCTTCCCAAATTTACAGGAACTGGGTCTGTAGATAGAGATAATCTTTAGGAACCTATTCTGCTTATTTTCTTTTCAATCTGAGAATGGAAACATTACTTTAAAGTATCAAAAAGAATTAAACCATTTTGATAATTTAATAGAAAACATTTATTTATTAAGTTATTTCCAGTTTGAAATTCTCTTCTCGTCATATTTCTGTTCAAAATTATGATGTTTTTTAGTTTTTTTTTTTTACTTTAGTGTCATCAGCTTAGTTATGGTTTCTTAACAACGTTCAAGCTAAATCGTTGCAGTCTCAAACATCCAGCGGAAGACCTATCAAATTTAGGACGAGAAAATTTGCCACATTTTTTAATTTCAAGACGATTTCTTTTGTCAAAATAAATTATATTAATAACAAAAAATCCTCTTTCAGCTTCCACAGAACTTCGAGAAATAGTATTAATTATATTTTTAGCTATTATATATCGGCTATTAATATATAAGATTATTTTCGGATAATCCAACAACCAATTCATTAAGCTATTTTACTTTTGAGAATCTTCTCACGACCGAATTTGGCTTTCGTTTAGTAAGGAATGTAATGATGGCAGATATGCAGTGGTGGCATCTTGTTGGTTCACTCGAACCGATAGTGTCATGTCCACTAAAATATCAAATACAATATATATAAACCAATCAGAGTCAACAAAATACTTACAACTTAAAACACACCAATAAAATCATAGAATATAAATCAGAAAGTTTGTTGTATTCGTTATCATGATTGAGGTAGATAGAGCCCAAATATCGTGCGGACGTAGTAGAAGACATGTCAGGTGCCTTTTTAGGGCCAATTAGAAATAAATAAATAATTTAATTCTGGAGTCAATTTTGTTACGAAAAAGTGTATAAAAACATACGAAATCCGGCCCCAAACAGGATACGCACAGCTGTCACCAAGTTCCACACCACTCTCGCCTATGATCTTCACGGCCTCATGCAAAAAGACCGTTTCAGACAATGGCAACACCGCCAATAATAAGAAACAATTTCTAACTATCTCTTGTATCCCCTTTACTATGAACCACGCGCACACGTGTTGACTTTTTCACACAAACACACATATAACAACATTTCATTGTTTCTCACATACGTAGACAAAGACAATGTATTTACATTTTACTTCAGAACTTTATCAAACAAAACAAAAAGACATTACTTTCCAATCTATCACCAACTGCTTGTATTCTCATCGTTATATTAAATTAATGTTTATTTGTTGAAACTAGGTTGACTTTTCTACTGAATTTTATTCTTTCAATGAACATCGTGTGATTATTCTAAGCGGCCGAATTACGACCAACCCAGCAACACTGTTTTATGTTATTGTATCGAATCCCAACACTTTGAATTCTAACATTCAACGAAAAACCGAGTAGAAGGAGTCCTACAGTAGGATGCCTCCACTGCATACATACCATCATTACATCGCTAAACTGGAACGAAAGCCAAATTTGGTCGTGAGAAGTTTACTCCTAAAGAACGTTAAGAATAAAATAGCATGGCTCTATTTTAAAGCAAACTATTCACGACTTTTCTCTGTTGTATTGCTCCGCTATAAAAAAAATATTTTGCTTTATAGACTTGTTGATAGATATTGAAATATTACGTTTTATTCTACTGTGAGCATAGTAACTGCATTCTATTTAGTTTATCAACGTTTCGTTTGTTTTCATGAAAATTTCATTCTTACGCAAATTCCAGACCTGATTTATGTTGTTAAATGTTTTGTTACTTACATTTATCTGTTCAACGAAGTGTCCTTGTATTTCCATTGTCTATTCATCATTCACTCTGAATTCAATGTCTACATTCAGCTGACATTAAAACAAGAGTATTTTTCCTTTTAATTCAAAATAAATGACTTTTGCCTTGTATAAGAATATTTCAAGATAATGCTGACCCCGTAAACTTTTCTGAGAGAGCAACATTTATTTATCACTACAACTTAGTAACCTTCAACGTCTACGTTCAGATACAATATAATGCTAGTAATTATCTAAGCAGAACAATGCTTAAAAAATCTAGTTTCGCAGACTTCTTTTTAATCATTCTACCCAAGGCGATAATGCCACTGAGAGACAAGGGGTTGCTGAGAGTGAAAGAAAAAATGAAAAGATGTTAATGAGGGGGAAAAGACAATAAAAGAACAGGATTCAGGAAGACAGAAAATGGCGATTGATATTACATTTAGATTTTTAAAGATTGTAGCTTACAGGAAAGCAAGAAACTGGAAGAAAGTGTCAGCTCCTCCTTAATTGTCCAAATTGCTCACTAGAGGACGCTCTCCCTACACTATGAATACTGGGCGATTTCTTGCCTCGTTCTCTTTTTCATTTCTTCATTTTCAGCGAACATATCTACAATGTAAGCTGTCACAGAAGATTGCGTCTTCCCATTTGTGGTAGACGCCATGAACATTATACACACACATACACGTACGTACGAACATTCACCAAAATACAAATTCTTTACGTTCACACACAAACACAAATGTTGATGTCTTAGTCCATTGTAGATTTTGTTGTTTAATTACATATATTTGTTATATATATATATATATATATATATATATATATATATATATATATATATATTGGTCTTGTTTTAAATCTTTTCTTTACATCTTCGGTTGGACTCAACTTGAGACCGCCATATTCTTGTAGTGGACCTTTTAATATTCTTGTAGAAATAAACACACGTGTTCCTAATTTAACAACACGTAAACACCCGGTCCGCTACAAGAGTTCCACAGGTTAAAAGTACGAGAGAAGAAGCCAACAGAATAGAACTTACGGTAGCATCTCGCAATTTAAATATAGCAAATATAAGTTTAGCAATATAAACCCAGGAAAAGCTGGCTTCAAGGTCAGTTCTTTCTATCCTTTCATTGGGAAGTAGAACAGACCGGTCGACTCTTCTAACCAATAAAGAACTTATCAGGAAGAGTGTATGCTATAAAAAAGGGTCTCTGGCACCCTCTCTCTCTCTCTCTCTCTCTCTCTCTCTCTCTCTCTCAGACACACACACACACACAATATGGAACTGTGTGAGTGTATGTGAGCTATGAACTCTGTTACACAAAACGGATACAATTTGTATTCATAATAAAAAAGAAAATAAGCTTGCATAACAACGTTTGCAAATGAAAGAACAGGATTCAGGAAGACAGAAGATGGCGATTGATGTTGCATTTAGATTTTGAAGATTATAGTTTACAGGAAAGCAAGAAGCTGGAAGAGAGTTCCACTGGTTAAAAGTACGAGAGAAGAAACCAAAAGAATAGAACTTAGGGTAGCATCTCGCAATTTAAATATAGCAAATATAAGTTTAGCAATATAAACCCAAGAAAAGCGGGCTTCAAGGTCAGTTCAGTTCTTTCTATCCTTTCATTAGAAAGTAAAACAGACCGGTCCACTCCTCTAACAACCAAAGAACTAATCAGAACGACCGCCTGCTATAAAAAATCTTTGTCTCTTCTATTTATATATATATATATATATATATATATATATATATCTCTTGCAAAATATACGGAAAAAACAAACAAAAATCCTAATATGCAATTATGCTGTTTTAATGTTAATATAATGTCAACGTCGGACGTTTCGGTCTAATAGACCATCTTCATGACATATTCATAAAACATAATTAACATTAGACCATATTCAATTCAACATGAAAAAGATGATGGACATAATATATTACATTAGGATTTTTGTTTGTTTTTTCCGTATATTTTTCTTCATACTGTCGGATCTATATCCATATATTTGCTTACATATATATATATATATATATATATATATATATATATATATATATATATATAGATATATATATATATATATATATCAGTATCAAAGTGTGTGTTCTAACGTACCGCGAGCTACGAACTCTGTTACACAAAAAGGATACAATTTGTATTCAAAAAAAAAAAAAAAGCTTGCATAACAACCTTTGCAAATGAATTGTGCACTCTCGGGGCAACATCTGACGATTTTAAGGATATTAGAAAATTATCAGGGCAAATTCCTTCTACCCTACCCTTTCACTTGTAACATTTTCTCTCGTACGCTTACCCACTGCTCTTCTTCAAATTTCTGTCGCTTTCCCGTTTCTTTCTCTGAATCAGAGCATGTAACTTTTCAATAAAGGACAAGTGACACAAAACTGAATAAGACTGGTCAATATTAAGTGATATGAAATATCTTCGAAACATGAAAATCAAAATGAAACTCATCTACTCCAATGGACTGAATAAAGGGTATAAAATTTTCTCTGAAAAAATCCAACCCTATACCCCTTCAGTCAGTCCGTTATGTGCCATGCGTGATACACGCTTAAGCGATCATGTATCTGTTATGGAGTGGTTTCACAGTGGAGGCTTGTATTTGTACTAAGTCGGTCCTAAAATAGGTTCGACGTACAAAACGTTAGGAACTTGATATAATAGGTAATGACGCAAAGAAATCTAGCTGTGGTCGCTGATACTTTAGTATTTGACTAACGGTCGTCCGGCATCGACTGACTCCCCGACCCACTGAGCGACTCCTACTACTCCTACTTATTATAGGTGGGAGAGTCTGTTAACTAAAGAATAGGTGTGTTCCACTATAACAGTATCTTTCGATACATGACTGACGAGACAGATTTTTTCCCACAGTAGGTTGCTATTTCTTTCTGCGGTAGACCAGTTGCCATCCAAGGCTATAGAACCCGGTCGTTATCCATTACTCCACCGTGCCTCCTATACCATTACTATTATTATTATTATTAATAATAATAATAATATTTATTATCATTGTTATTATTAAACAATGAGGTGGTTGGACAGGACTTTTCGTGATAAGCCTTGGGCCTGTTTATGGCGATGCTATGTCTGGCTTGATTTACTAATAATCGAATGTTCTGAATAAAAAAAAGGATTGAGAAGTAAACTCATCGATTGGTATTAGCACGTAAAGTCAGTCAGTTAGCTATGTGTCATGTGTGATACACTCTTAAGCGATCATGTATCTTTCGATACATGACTGACGATGCAGATTTTTTCCCACAGTAAGTTGCCATTTCTTTCTGCGGTAGACCAGTTGCCATCCAAGGCTATAGAACCCTGTCTGTCCTGCTATTTACCCATAGGTGGCGGAGAAGAGGATTCATAACTTTCCGAAGGGTATTAGCACGTAAGTGAATTTCAGTCAGTTAGGTGCGATACGTGATACACGCTTAAGTGATCATGTATCTTTTGATACATGACTGACGAGGCATATTTTTCCCGCGGTAGGTTGCCATTTCTTTCTGCGGTTGACCCGTTGCCATCCAAGGCTATAGAACCCGGTCTGCCCTGATATTTACCAATAGCTGTGGTGAGAAGAGGATTCATACCTTTTCCCAACGTAAGTGAATGTAATAAATTCGACTCTAATTCGAACACAGCTCTCCGATTTCCCAATCCGAGCCGCTATCCAATCCGCCTCTAACCGGGACATTTTTCAAAACTTTATCAATTAATCTAAGACTCCAGCTTAATTCTTATTAGACGCTCAAAAGAATTTTGAGCAAGCTTTTACAGTTACACCCTTCTTTTCTTTGTGCATGAATTTATTGTAAATCATAGTGGCGTGGGATTTAGGAGGTTAAAATGAAAAGTTGATTTACACACGCCAAGAAAATTAATGGAAGGTGCTAGTGACGATGAAACTCACAGGTAATTTTAACAAAACAAGATAAGGAATTTATTTGTGAATTTACACGCTTGATGCTGTGTCTGTATCTCGTTTCAGGAAAATAAATCAGAAATTTTTAAAGTTAGTAGTTTTAACGCATTGTCATGAAGAGGAAATGTTCATACAACAGAGATTAAATGATCTAACACAAAATAATATGCAAAAATGTTTAAAACAAAGCTAAGAGAGTTCGTTTGTCCACCAAAGGTGTATATGATTTGTCTACGTTCAAAAGTAGACGGAGAGAGATCGCTTGAAATACTTAGCTGTCTTGAATTTTTGAGATAATTTTTTGAAGTGTCCCGTGCTTGGTTGAATGACGATAATATAATTGGCGAATAACTTTACACTGGCAAGACCTTGAAGGTTGGTCGCTTGACGCGAGGAACTGAAACGAAACCTTTCACGTGACTTCAGACAATCTACCCTAATTAATTTAATTTTCTCTTCATTTTATATCAAAAGGAATTTCGCATAGGCTCGTTACTTTCTTTTCTTTCTTCTTCTTGGCTCAGCGGCTACTTTCCTATAGGTTGGAGAATTTATTTGCTTCATATTTTCAGCTCACCGGACAAATTCTGTGAAGGCATGGTTTTCATTGGTCCAAAGAAAATTTCACATAGGCTCGCGAGTTCCTTTCCGTCTTTTTCCTTAGCTCACCCGAATTTGAAGGGAGTGGATAAAGGGGGTTATTATTTCGCACTAACTACAAAATAAGTAGTTTCCTTATGTTCAATTCCACATTGACTAAATTCCTCTTCTTTGGGCATCATATAAGCCAACTATTATGTTTTATATTTTTCTGTATGGGTAAATCACCATAACGGTTTGAAATTGTTATTATTAAGAGAAAAGACAGAGGGATTTTTTTATTATTAAATTATATTTTTATTTCGAACCTTCAAAGTTTTGTTTATTGTGTGTGTGTGTGTGTGTGTGTGTGTGTGTGTGTGTGTGTGTGTGTGTGTGTGTGTGTGTGTGTGTGTCATTGGATGACCATAAATTAGTATAGAAAGTTTTACCGTGTTTTTTTTTGTTTTTTTTTTTTGTGCAGAACACATTGATTTGAAAATTTTTGCAAAACTCAAATAATTGTCTAATTTTAATTAAACTTTCAGGATTTATTCAAAAATAAATTATTTTAGAAACGTTTCCTTTTGTAAAAATCTCGGTAAAAATATTTTCTTTTTACATCTGTTATACCCCACTTATTTAATTTTATGAAATTTCGAGAAATTCATTTTTGTCGGCCTTAATGTTTATTAATTATAGGCACACGTCATTGGAGAATTTAAATTATCAATTTCGATTTGTAAAACAGGACCCCCAGTTACCGAAAATCTGCTCTGAATCGTCAAGAAATGCAATGATACTACAATATTAGTTAATTAGAAATGCTTTTAATTTCTTTTATAAATAAGATATATTATGGAAACTACTGTCTTGAGAAAAAAATTCAATAAATAATGAATTGTTTTCATGTTTTTTTTTTAATTTAATTATAATAATTTTTAAAGTTTTAAATCATTTTATTTAAGTTCTGTCTTACTTTGCAGAGATTGAGTGATATCGTTATTAAGTAAAAACTAAATTTCGTAAATGAAAATATTTAGTTAGTACAATTCATTGATCCCCAATATTTAAAAAAAAAATTGTGTATTTTTGTGTGTAGATACGAATTTCTATACATGACATTATCATAAAATAAGAACGATAACAATACTAAGTTTAAAAATAAAGTGCCTAAAATTCAATATTATGGAGAATATTTTCATAATTTAAAAAAAATTATTAGGTAGTTTAAAATTCTAAAGGTGTTCACACTATATTCCTGGAATAAATTTTACAGATATGTAAAAAACAATTAGATAGATTTCTATCTGTCAGGCAAGCTGTCAACGCCTTAAATAAACAGCTCCGGTCGTGTTAAAAAAATACATGCAGAAAATTTTTTTATTGAATTTAAAATCGGATTCATATAAATACCCTGTGTACAGCTGACCGTCAATGTCTGCAGATAAGTTTTGTTTTCAAGGGCAGGTAACTCTGGATGGCGGGACGGTTAAGTCAGATTCAGCGCTTTCAGTTTGATTTGTCGACTGGCGTGGATTATTGTTTTCGTTTGGAACCCAGAAAATCTATCCAAGACGAAGCCACACCACTGTCTGGTGTTAAGGTCGGGGTCAGAAATTTATTCTATTTTATTTAATTAAGATTCTATTTTATGTAGCCTTAGATATAGAATTTTATTTTATTCTTAAAGTAAAATTCTTTCTTACCCAATGGCGTAATTTTTTTTATAATGCATGACATTTTTTTTTCTCTTAAATGTCAAGTTACTTTTCAAAGCATTTTCGTAATCCAGTAATTTTTTCAATTCTATATTTTAATCTATTTTCTTTAAAATGGTGTGATTTTTACTTTAGAATTTAACGTTAAGATGAATCCAGAGACGTCGTCTTTTATTTTTTTTACACTTTTAATTTTATTTACCTGAGAACATTTGGTAAATTTGCAGATAATTTCTTAGTGACCAGTTTTAAAAAAATGCATTATTCCTGGTATAAAAAAAAGCCCAATAATTACAAAAATAGCAATAAAAATTGAGGAAAGTCTACCGTTTAGGAGATATTTACCAATGTTAGTTGGGTCCTGGGTACAGCCTGACTGCCTCAGCCAGGAATCTGTGAAAGGCGCTCAGTACGGTGAGGAATTGACTTCAGGAACAGAAATCCAATATATTTTTAAGCCTAGTGGAGACCAGGGACCAAACTAAGATTGACAATATCTCCTAAATTGTAGAGTTTCCTCAATTGTTATTGCAATCTTTGTGATAATCGGGCTTTTTTACACCAGGAATCATGCATTTTGGTCACTGGAGCATTATCTGCTGCAAATTCATCGAAAACTTTTTTTTTTACATAAAGGAAGCAGTTTCTATTGAACGAATTATTTAGACATATTTAAACGGAACCATTTACTACTGTGACGTCTGTTTTTTTTTTTTTTTAGTTACTAAAAAAAAAAAACACTAGTAAAACTTAGTGATGTATAAAGTTTTAATTTATGAAACAAAAGTCGATTGAAAATTGATTTATGGTTGTTCTGGAATGGGCATTTGGGGGCTAAGCGCCCACCTTTACTTTTAAAATACTGAAAATCGTGGGGTCCAGATAAAATCCCATTTACAACAATACCAGGGCCATACTTGCAGGCCCCACCCAATACTTTTTTTTTTTTTAAAGTATGGGATCTAGATAAACCCCACTATTACAATACCAGGACAGTATTTTCTGGAGGGGGCTATCCCACCCCATTTAAGTATTATTAACTAAAAAAGATTTTAGGTTCTACTCCACTACAGCAATAACGGGGCCATACTTTCTCCCTGCTTAATTTTTTTTAATTAAGTTAAGTATTGAAATTGATTGTTTTCAAGCAAATAACATTCATTTTTATGTCAACATAAGTTCTTGTATCTTTTCAAATTATTATTTTAATAAAAAAAAAAAAAAGTAGGAAATAAATTAAGTTTTAGTCATTTCTTTTTTTAACAAAGCAAAAAAAAATAGGTTAATCTGCAGTATAAGCACCAAAAACCCACGGTAATGAAAATGTTCCATTATGATGTGAAATTGTCTGATTATTTCGAAAATGACATTTAAAGTTTGCAGTCGATTACCGTTTAGAAGTTATGGACAGTGTAAGTTCGACGACTTTCGCGTCGACAGAACGGCTGCCATTACTGGCTTTGTTTACATACGTTTATCTCTGGTAGTGATGCGGCATGGAAGCTTCACTTGTCTTGGTTACTGCGCGAAGTTTAAAATGAATGCGCGATTCCAAATGTAACAGTAAAAAATAAAAATGGAAAAAAAAAAAAATAAATAAAATCAAAATTACGTGCCTGAAAGGATAAAGAAATGAAGTTTTTTTTTTTGTTTTTTTTTTTTTATAACTATATAAAGATAGGCTCATTTCTAGTTCAAAAATATAGAGGAGGGGGCTTAGCCACCAAATCCCCACTCCCCTAAAATCGATTTTAAATTGATTTCATAGTTACCGAATTTCCCTACCTTGTCAAAATTACCAAATTTACCAAAAAATTTGAACCTTAAAGAAAAGTTGTTCTTTCTTTTTCTAGCTTTTTTTTTATTCTTCTTATTATTAATTAATTCCTTTTCTAGCATTTTTTTTTTTTTGTTATTTTTTAAATTACGCACATAATTTAAATAATTATGCTCTTTTTAAATTTCGTGCAAAGTTTGTGCATTGCATGTGCAATAATCAAGACACGTGAAGCTTCTGCATATAGCTTTTCCATGGCAAATGTATGCAAACAATTCCAGTAAATGACTGCCGTGTAGTAGCCGCAACACAAACAAGTCCGAACTTTTATTGTTGATAACTCCAAAAAAACCATAGATTTTATCAAAGTTTCTTATTTTTGAATTAAGCATGTACATTTACAACTAAATGTAACTATTCGGAAAATTTTTATTAATAACTGAGCACAGGTCTTGAACTGCAAATTACCCAATTAGGTATACATCTCCAATGTTACTCGTTTATTTTTTAACTTAAATATATGTTGAGTATTATTATCAAAAGCTTAAAATTTTTAAGCTTTTGACTAAAAATTTTATTTATATATGGAAATTAATTTTATTTTTAATTTGGATTAGCTTTTTAGGTTGTAAAAACCGAAATTTATATTTTTAAAAAAAAAAAAATCAAAAGGTATTTTTAAATTGCATATTTTTATTTTATTTTTTTATTTTTTTTAAGGATTTTAAGCTTTTGATAACACTCAACATAATGATAAAAATTAAAATATTTCGGTTACAAAGTCATGCTTTTATTTTAAAAAGTTTCCAAGTAGAAAATAATTTCAGTGTAAAACTTTTACTGAATTTTCCAAAATTCATATATTTTTTTTTTTTATTATTATTATTAGGTACCGTCATGGACTTCCTTTAAAAAAAAAAAAAAATGCATTTTAAATAATTTAAAAATACCTTTTTTTTTTTTTTTTTTTTTTTTTATAAATTTTGGTTTTTACAACCTAAAAAGCTAATGCAAATTAAAAATAAAATTAATTTCCATATATAAATAAAATTTTTAGTCATTTTTTTAAATATTGCCATTATAAACAAAAAATGTAAACAAATTTAAAAAATCCAATATTTATGTTTCAAAGTAATTTAATTAGTAAATTTAATTATTAAGTGGATTTTGTAAGAGGAAATGTTTACTTTTTTAAAACTTAATGAAAAATGTTTCTTCACACAATAGCTTGATGGGTGCCAGCAGATGTTAAAAGTAAAAAAAAACAAAAAACAAAAAAAAAACCTATAATTCCACACCCTGACTTGAAATATACACAAAAAATAAAAAAAAAGAATAAAAAAAGAAATAATATAAAAAATATAAAAGAAATACAGAACCTCAGCAGTGCAATAATCAACAACACAGGCATTTGTTTTAAAATAAATTCTGTTTAATCTAATATAGTTTAAAAATATTTTTTTATTCTATAATATTTATGAAACATAATAGAATGAATAATTTTATTTTCTATTTTACATAAAAATTATTTTTCCTTTAATTAAATGATTATTTTGAGATTAATATCTTGCTTTTATTTTCATACCTGTTTGATGTCATAGAATATTTAATTATACCCAATGTGTTGTTTTTTAATTATTATTTCTCTCTTATGGAACTCTCTTCTGGCTTCTTGCTTCCCGGTCAACTTTGATCTTTAAAAATTTATATGCAATGTCAAACATTATCTTTTGTCTTAATTCCTGTTCTTTTATTGTTCTCTCTCTTTGATAGCGTTTTTTTTTTTTTTTTCTTCATATTCTCTAGCATCCTAGTGGCTTTACTGCTTTGCTTGGAGTGAGATGATTTTTATAAAGTTATTCAAATATTTACTTAAACATATTTTATTGTTTTTAAATAATTTTATTCACTTTCAAACATTTAGAAAAGAATCATTTTTCATTCTGTTGTTGTGTATGGGGTTCACAACCTTGTTACTAATGTGGGAATTAAAATTTAGTACAAAGTAAAATTTCATTACACATTTAGACCTATTAAAACATTAGAACATCTGAAATCAGTAAAAAAATTTTTTTAAGATATTAAGGCTCATCTGGAGTAATTGGCCATGGTTAAGTGTAATTGGCAAAAATGATTAAGAATCTGCAATGTTAACAGTCTTGACCTGGTATCTCGGCTTCAGTCACTTTTCAATGTAATATAGCTTACCTGTGCCTTTTTTATATTTTTATGGTAATTATTCTGATTACCTTACTACTTCAGTACTTAGACATTATGAATTTAAGTGCAGTACTAGATTGGCGCTAAGGTCTCATCATTTTACATTTGAAATGGCTAGATGTAACTGCAAGTTCTATGGTAACAATTTCTTCTATCACACTTCTCACTTATATGGAACTCTCTTCTGGTTTCTTGCTTCCCAGTCAACTTTGATCTTAAAAAATTTAAATGCAATGTCACTCATACTCTTCAGATGAGCTCTTTGCTACGGTTCCTAGACCTTATGAATATAAGCACAGTACTTAAACTGGCAACAAGGTCTCACCAATTTACAGTTGAGTAGGCTACATGTAACCGTATGTTCTATGCTGACAGTTTCTTTTCTCGCTTGTGGAACTCCTTTCCGGCTCCATGTTTTCCAGACAACATTAATCTTAAAAAAAATTACCATATATACTTGCGTATCATGCAACCATTGAAGAACTAATTTTGAAACTAATTTGAGTACAGTAAATGGATATTTAGTTCGGTCAACGGCATAGACAGGGACAGCAGCACATGCACTAATTTTATATCTTTGTGTATGATGCGACCCCTTTAAAATTAGCTTCAATATTAGATCTTCAAAAGTCACATGATACAAGAGTATATAATGTATATATAACAAACCAACCTATAAGAATATTTTTGAAGTCATTTAAATCCTGTCTCGATTATAGAATTGGATAGCAAGTGGCCAAGAAATGAGGGATGTGTTTAATACTAAATTAAAATACAAAACTGATCCCTCACTTTCTATCATCCTTTCATTTGATTACTGATAATGTTTTGGAATTTTATCTATGAATCTACTATGGCCAATACTAAAGAACAATATAAAGTTGATCCCCCACTTTTTATAATCCCTTCTTTTTATTAAGGAATGTTTTTAGTTACCGTAGATAATGGATATATAGTTTGGTCAACGCCATAGCCAGGACAGCAGCACATACTCTAATTTTATATCGTGTGTATGATGCTGCCCCCTTAAAATTAGCTTCAAAATTAGGTCTTCAATAGTTGCATGATACAAGTGGAGTAATTCCATATCAAATCATTCAGACTGTCACCCTCACCTCACGGATTTTCTTCAAATAATTAATCAGTGGTAGGTATCATTAAAACAAGACAATCCTGAAAATTTGAGAGTCTAAGCGGTTCAGAAAATATGCCATTTTAAAGATTTCACATGAAACGCGATTCATGAGAAAACCGTGGCATTACAAAATCCCTTTTTCTTCAATAAAATTCCGTTCAGACATTCTAGAGCCATGAAAATTTACACAGGAAAGTTTTTGAAGGTCGAGAAATCCCAAAACATCAAAAACACCTTGAAGTCAACCATTTTTTAACTATACAACAATTTGAGTAAATTTGGGCATGTAGGAAATATCTCAAAAAAAAATTATGTGGCACTATAGGTAAATGAAAATTTTTTTTTAAAGTGTTCCCCATATGACAATCATGAATGGAATTGAAAATGAAATCGTGTTTTCATCATTCCCCACAATTAACAATAAAAAATGGGCATTTTTTCTGGCCCTTGATATATAGACCTTATACATAATCTCCAGAATACACTCTAAGGAAGTCCAATAACAATGGATTTTTCAGTAAGACAAGATGAATGAGTGACTAAAGTGACACTCTTTTCATGCCTTAGTCTTTTTAAGGCTTTTATTAGGTCAAATGATCATAAAATACCAAATAGTACAACAGTAAAGAGACAAAAACAATCTCACAAGAAATATTCAAATCTAAAAAAAAAATAAAAATAAACGGTTTTCTTGCAAGTTTCCTTTCACACAAAATATTCAAAATGGTATATTTTAAGAACTGTTTGGAATTGTAGGCTTAAATTTTCAGGATTATCTTGTTTTAATAATACCTATCACTGGTTAAAATTTGAAGAAAATCTATAAGGTAAGGGTGACAACTTTGCATTTTTCTGGATGATTTTATATGGAATTACCCAAAGTATAAAGGCAATGTTAATCATTATCTACACCATTACTCTTTTGTATTCACTCCTTAGTAATGTTGTGCCTTAGTGGCTTTAATGCCTTGCTTTGGGCGAACTTGATTTAAAAAAAATGAAAAGGTTATTAATAAAAAAGTATTTTCTTCATTTGGTGCTATGATGTCCAGTTTCATTGTGCATTGCACAGTGACAAGAAATAAATAATTTATATTTTTTCCTGATCATATTTCTCCGCAGTCAACATTATTAATATTTTTTTTCTCTGGTCCATTTCTGTTTCTTTTTATCTTCCAGGTGAAAATGTTGACTCTTAATGCCTTTCCTCCTGTCCCTGCTCAGGATTTTGTCACCCTGGGGGAAAGAAACGGAGACCTAGTCCATGTTCCAGTTGATTCCCATGATGCACAGGAAAATAAGGTAATTTATCTATGATAATTTTACTTTTTCATCCTCTGTATTACAAACATAGTAACACCAGTTCCCCCGTACAATCACTGAAGTTAAGCAATATCGAACTTGGTCAGTACCTAGATGGGTGACTGCTTGGGAATACCAGGTGTTGTAAGTTTAGATGTGCAGGTGGTGTAATGGATAATGGCCTGAAATTGTTAATTGGGGAGCTAAGTTCAAATTCCTGTTAGGTTATATTCACTTACGCACAAATACCTTTTGAAAAGGTATGAATTAGTGATGGGACGATACCAATATTTTTACCAATTCCGATACAATTCCCAATACTGTTCTAAATTTCCAATTCCCAGTTCTGATACCTTCAATGATTAAAAATCATTATTTTCACACGCTATGTAAATTGGTTTGAGAAACTAAATGAACAAAAAGTGCATTTATTAATAAAACATTTAGTAGAAAAATAAATACAAAGCTGATGTAATAAAGTTAGATATTCTTATTTAAAAAATTGGGTAAGAATTTCAACAACAAAGAGAACAATTTTTTTACATAAATCACTTAAGTACCTTAGCTACAGTTGATATATTGCTTTACTTTGGTTATCATCAGAAATCTTAAACTTGCAAATTACACTTTTCTGCTTGGCATTGGATCTGCTTGCCATAATTGGGGTCTGAAAATAAAACTTCAGTTAAAATTAAAATTTTTCACTGCTCAATAAAAAAAAAAAAAGTTTCTGGTTTTCTGATATGTATAATTTATAAAGATTCAACTAATAGTAGTTTGCTATTAATTGTAAAATGTCTTTTTTTTTTTTTTTTTTTTTTTTTTCCACCTTTTAATATTTAATAAGCAAAGGAACCCTCTAAATATTATAATCACGTCAAAATTTTATGTGGCATTTTTTTCAATGAATGGAACAAATTTAGGGTTGACAATTCAAATACAGCATGCACTTAAAAAGCATGAGACACCCTTATATATATATATATATATATATATATATATATATATATAAAAAGAAAGAACAGTAAGATATATATAATCCAGTGTTCTTATAGATATTTTTATTTTTACAAAATAGTGCACAATATAAATTTACAGAGCATTAATTTTATAAATTAATTGATTTAAAATGTTTTTTTTTTTTTTTTGTTGCTACACTGTTCTAACCATGTTTCAAAAATGGAAGCTAAAAGCTTCGAATTTAATTTTGTAATTAAATTAAAGACATTAGTTCCATTTCATCCTCAAGCAAATTTTTGACTCACAACTAAAAATTTAATAATTTCTTAAAACCATCAATATTTTTGTTAAAAGAAAAAGTGTTAAAGTGCAGCAACACAATAAAAACGTATCCCTTGATTGATTGATGATATATAAGCAATCTTTACAATATAAATTTAAAAAAATATTAATCACTTTATAAGCTATGAGATTCAACTGTTACAAAGCACATTATTTACATTATTCAGACTATTGCCCTCATCTTTGTCACCATATTTATTACAACGTTTCAGCCGTTGTATGCTCTGGTCTTCAGGTTGCTGGATTGTAGAACTGGACCCATTATTTCACTCGATGGGATAGACTGTTCTAGTTCCACGTGTCATGTTTAATGTTATCTCTTGTCAATTTCCCTCTCAAAGTTCTCTGCCTTAACCAGGTATTGAACTCACTGGTTCTAACCAACGCCTTTATCCACTGTGCCATGTGTCCTTGAGGACATCTGTGTATGAATTTCTGGGTATTATAAACCTAATATCTTCAGCAACCTTTCTTTTTTTTTTTACCTGTGTTCATATTGCAATTTTTGCTGTTTTATCGTTGTATGTTTTTACCAGAGCTCATATTGCAATTTTTGTTGTTATCACTTTTCTCTGGCACTCCTTATTACTGGTCCCCATATTGTATTCATTTCTATGCTTGGTCGGCTCAAGAGATTTTTGTGGCTTAGAATATGTGCTGATTCCTTAAGTTTACGAACTTTCCAATGGTGTTCTTATTTTTTTTTTTTTTTTTTTTTTTTTTTTTTTTTTTTGAGATATAGACAATTTTAGCAAACTTTACAATAAAAAAATTTAAATTTAAAAAAATATTAGGAAGTTGAAAGCTAAATAATGCTGATATCCAACTTAATCGTTTTATAAAGTATGAAATTCAACATATTCAAATTTAATTGATTTGATTTAAAGCATTAAAATAAGATTAAAATGATTAAAATCTTCATAATAAGGACTGTGAATGTATATTTTTTGCGTTTGATTACTTTTTTTTTTTTTTTTTTTTTTTTTTTCCAGTTATTAGATTATTAGATGAACTTTTACTAGCTTTATTTTTAATATTAAAACAAATCCTGTTAAAAATGGGGTGAAAAACTGGCTTAATCATGCCAGATAAAAACTGGATAAAAACACTCATTTCTAACTTTTTTTATACGCTACAACTTATAAAATTTGCATCTCATTTGGCTCCAAAGAAGAATAAATGAAAAAAGTTAGATATTTTAAATGCCGTAACACAGGAAACTTGAATTATGCCCAAGAAAAATATTAGAAAAATAAAATTAAATACAATTTTTGATGGAAATTAAATTTTAGGCATTTTAATTCAAACTTTTGTGTGATATACTTTTTTTCAGGAAACTCCAAATAAGCTTTTTTTTTTTTTTTTTTTTTTTTTTTTTAGTAAATAGATGAAAATCTGTTCTGAAAAAATTTATTTTTGTTTACGTAGTATGCTATGTAAACAGAAATAATTCTTTTCAATAACCAAGATAAAAAAAAAATGATTTTATGGATTAAACTAGGTACTAATTTGGTATATGTAAGGTTTAAAATGAATTTTTTAAAAATGCAAAAGCTTTCTTGAAACTTTCATTTTTAGCTCTGATTGGAAGCTAAAGGGTGAATTAACTTTTTACTTTGAACAGAAACAGACTTTAAAATAGTGAACTTTCTGGATGGTTCCAAGAACTCAATAGAAACTTTCACTTTTTTTTTTTTTTTTTTTTTTTTACCCACACAAGTAAAATAAATTTACATCATATTTAGGTATTATTATGATCTATAGATTTTAGTTTTACTGGTAGTTTAAAATCAATAAATATCTCTTTTTATCATTAGTACCAAAAATGAAAAATTAAAATTAAATAAAAAAAAAAAAAAAAAAATTAAAACAAAAAATCCAAAGAAACATTTTTGGAATCAAAGATTAGTTAAAAATTTGCCAATTCTAACACCCCAAAAAGTTCCGATACTTCTGATTCTCCGATTCCAATACTTCTGATTCTCCGATTCCAATTAATCATCCCATCACTAGTATAAATTGACCTTTTCCCCCCAGTTATGGGTTAAATTAGTAAGATGTGTATCACTAAATCATTCTCCCCCAAAATTCTGACACACTAAAAATAAATAACCTGCAAATGGTTGATAATCCATAAAAAAAAAACAATCAATCAAATACTGATTAATTATACAAGTATATCTTTTAGATTTGTTTATATTCTTTGGAATATAATTGCATAGAAACTACTGTGGCCACAAAGGGTGGGGAGGGAGTCAGTTTATATATTCATTGTGATACAGTATTGACTCCCACTTGATATACATACTATAATTTTTTTTTCTTTCTTTGTTTCTTCACCGGTTTAAGACTTGTACCACTAAATCATTTTTAAAAAAAAATAAAAAATCTTACCATCTAAAAATATTTTCTAGCTTTAAATAAACTGTAAAGGGTTGATAAGCTGTAAAAAAATAAATCAGTCTATCAGCAAACATGGTTTCAGAAATTAACATCATGAAGCAATATAAGTTTCATAAAGATTTACAAATACATCCATAACAGCAGAAGTGTTGGATTAAGTGCATTGACAAGGAAGGTGATTATGTGGGAAAATGTTTCTTGAGTAAAATAAATGGTTTCTTTTAAAATGTAAAATTTAATAACTACAATAAATTTGTGCAAATTAAAGTCATTCGGGGAAATAAAAAAAAAAAAAAAAAAAATTAATGTGAAGAAGTAAATCAAATATACAATTTTTATTTCACAGTTACCTGGGTACCCAAATGTAACCATATCAAAGGACATTTTGCGAGCATCTCAAGAGAATTCTGCCCCTCTGTTTCTGGCACATGAAGAAACCCTATGGAAAAAGGCCCTTAATGCCTGGTGAGTAATAGTTTTTTCAAATAACTAACTTGATCTATGTTTTATTTACCAAGACATTATCTGATTATCATGTTCTTGGGTTGATGTTTCAGACGAAAAATACAGACTTGTGTAAACAATTCAACCTTCACCAAAGCTTTACATAATCAACCAACCATTGATTACCTCCATGTTGCATTTCAATTTTCGTTCTCGTCTGTGTGCACCAATAGATGGGAAAGGGTCCACTGCATGCTCACAAGGTGGCACAATGAAAGACAAAAACACCATGTTAAGAAATAACACTAACCCTGTTTCTCATATTAGATATAGATATTTTATTCAGGGCTTCAGCTGCTCTTCCAGTTTGGTAGGTGATACTTGGGATAAATTCTGCTATGTAGGTCTAACAGCTCAGCTCTCACCCCACTTCCTTCTACCAACTCCTTGCCTGTTAATACATCTGTGTGTGTGTGTGTGTGTGTGTGGCTGGCAATACAGATGGATGGCTTTTGGTATTATGATGCAGAAAAATTCATCTTCTGCCAAAGGTGGGCCAGAACTCTCAATGATCCCAAGCATGACTCTTGATATAGACTAGTACTTGGATATACTCTACATAACTATTGTTCTGAAAAATGGTTATAGATTCACCAAAGCCTTTTTTTTTTTTTTTTTTTAGCTCCCTCAGCATAAGCCCCAGGGGCCACTCAAGGTAGAGGATGACAATGAAATTGTTGTAAGGGAAGAGGAAGGAGGGAGTAAAAAGTCACATTATAAGGATATATAGGATAGATATCTTGAAAAAGAACAAGTTGTCTGGTTTGATTTGATTAATTTGTTTTCTACAGCTTATCAACCCTTTACCAGAAAATATTTTTAGATTGTAAGAATTTTATATAAAATAATGATTTAGTATTACTAATTAAACCATAGCTAGGAGGAGAATAGGTGTATTCTTACTTTTCCCAAGCGTATTTGTGTATAAGTGAATATAATGAACCTGACTGGAATTGGAACGCTGCACATCCAGCTTACAGTACCTGGTATTCTCAAACTGTCACTCATCTAAGTGCTGACCATGCTTGATTTCGGTGATTATATGAGAACTAATATTTCAACATGATGTGGCCATATACCTCTAGTTTTCAGGAGAGCATCCTCCCTGGAGTTTGTTCCACAAAGTAAGTTTTAGGGAAGAAATTGTCTTGGTGGAACTTGCACCTTACCAAAGGAACATGAAGGGAATGGGGATAGCTTGCTACTGTGGATATGGCATGGTGGGAGGAGTCCTGGCTGTGAAGGTCTGAACTGGTGACACTGAAAGAATGTAACTCATCCAAACATCTGCCATACTAATAGCTATAGGGTAGTGAGAGGCTAGCAATGTTTTTTCCATCGGATAAGGGTCGCAGGGGTGAAGAAGAATTCATCACCCACAAGACTGCCTAATCACTTTTGGAACTCTGTCAAGGCCGGACAGTGAGGGCTGGGCAGCAATACTGCATTCTTGGTCTGATCTGATATAAAGATTGTGCATGACAGCAGGAGTCTGATATTTTCTGGAGTGCTAAAAGGAACTGGCTATTTTCCACCATCTTTAGCAATGGCACAAATATATACGTTTCGTTTGCGGTTGGGAGCAAGCTTCGGTACAAGTAGGCATTCAAAACAAGGAGCATCTTTGAGGATGTGACCGCTCAAGATTGTTGCAACTTTACTGCTCAAGGGCAATGAAATGTTACTAGCTTTGTTTTGACTAATACCAACCAAATAAACTGGGGGGTGGGTAGTAAAAAGTGAAAAGAATCTTTTAGATAAATGTTAGGGGGCATACTTAAAATTTTTAAAATTAAGATAACTCCCATTTATTCAAATGGCAAGGGTCAGTTTTGATGGTGTTAAATAATATTAGATTAATACAATAAATTCCTACTGCCATATATTGCTCAATGTTAAGAAATCTTAGTAGTGCTATTGAAATGTTCTTTTTATGGAAGAAAGTGATAATTTTTACTATATATTGGTTAAAATAATTGTTAAATACAGCAATTAAATGGTCACTGTCAGTAAAACTATACCAACTCTGACTCCAGTTGAATTTACATTTTATGTAAAAAGTCTTACATTATAGAATTTTTATTATTTCTTCTAATGTAGATTTACTATTTCCTTTAAAGAAAATCATCTCAACTTTATAAGTCATTCTATTTTTTTTTTTTTTTTTTTTTTTTTTTTTTTTTGAAGTTATCTTGTATTTGCAAAACTATATATGTAAAAAAAAAAAAAAATCTTGCATTATAGAATTTTTATTTTTGTTGTCTTTTTACATCCTGTAAAAGATTATATTTCAACTTCTGTTATAAAGTAGTTTATTTTTGTTCTGTAGTTATTTCTTATTTACAAAGATATATATATGTAAAAAGTCTTACATTATAACATTTTTATTGTTATTTCTTATATATCCTTTCAAAGATTTTCTCTAATTCTATTAGAAAATATTGAAGAATAAATAGGTATGATATAAAAGACACAATATCTGTCGTCTTTGATAAGACCAAGTGTAATGATATAGGCCTACTCAAGTTAGGAGCATATGAATAGGCTTTGAGATTTGTAGGCCATAATCACTTAATTACATAAAGAGGAGGTGGAGGTTCCAAAAATAGAGAAGTGTGAATTAAAGGTTTTGTGTTCAGATTAAACATCCCCTGGTTAAATATACAATGTATATTTAACACTGTTTACTCTTCATGTTTAATTTTTTGGGGGTTGAGGGGGGTACCTTGGAAATTAATAGTTCTGCTAATTTTTTGTGTCAGAAATGGTTGGCCAAATTTAAGGAAAAGAAAATTTCAGCTTGATGTTTAGAATAAGTTATACCAGATCAAAAATAAAAACGTCCATTAATTCCTTAGAAATTTCTTTGTTTTTGGATATGGAAAAAAATCAGTAGATATGGACTTTGAAAAAGATCTGAACAATAGGATATGCATTCTTTAAAAAGAGTTAATTGAACATTGCTGACATGTGAGGCTCTCTGTGGCTGAGTGGTCTAAAGTACACTGGATCAGGTAGTGGTTTCCTCAATAAAACAGATTTACAGGTTCGAATACTGCTGAAGAGAATTTTTATTATTTAGCCTCTCAAACACACAGGCCAGTAGACAACGCATTCTATTTACACTATATATTGTCCTCATTTTTGTTATTACAATGTTTTGTCAAAAATAAAAAAAGTCAACAAATATGGGCTTTCAAGAAGACATGAACAAAAAGATGGGATTTCTTGAAATGAGTAATTGAAGCTTGCTGGCCTGTGATGCTCTCTGCAGCAAAGTGATCTAAAGCACACTAGATCAAATGGTAGTTTTTCCCTGCAAAGAGGACCCAGGTTCAAACCCTACTGGAGAGCAGATTTATCTTTTATTAAGTCTCTTGAGCATACAGGCCAGTAGATATAATTCACAATAAATAAAATAGGGCATTTACTCAAACATGTATATCCACAAGAATAATGTTTAGAGTTATTTTATATATATATATATATATATATATATATATATATATATGGTTCATAATGTATTTGAGATGTGATAGTCAATTAATATGCTTTTATTTTTTCAGAGCACCAATACCAAACTATCAGCTAAAGCATGTGATGAAATTACATTTTTTACAGTGAGGTTCAGCCTATACAAGCCCCAGGGGCCATTCAAAGCAGAGGGCTACATTTGGAGGCCATTTGTGTGCATATCAGTGGAAGATAACACTTAACCCAAGCTTTGAACAGGTTAAGATTGCAGTGATCAAGAAAACATCTTCTTGGGAGTTGGTTCCACAGAGCAGTAGTTTGCGGGAAGAATCTACTCGAGTGGAACTGACTTCTCACCGATGCAATACAAAGGGAATGAGGGTGATTTGCTACTATGTAAGTGGCATGGCGTGTTCTTGCTTTGAAGGTTTGCCTCGACAGGACCAGAAAAATGTATTTCATCCAAGCACCTTCTGTGGAAGTAGCAGTAGAACAGCAAGAGACTTGCCACATCCTACCTATAGGAGAGAGGTTGAAGGATGGAGAATAATTCATCACCCACAAGGGCTCGGAGACATTTTTGAATTCTGTTAAGGCTGGAGAGTGAGCTCTGGACAGCTCTTGCCCAAATATGACAACAGTACTCCATTCTTGGCTTGATCAGGCTCTTGTAAATGTAGAGGACTGCAGGAAGACTGGGTTCTATAGCCTTGGATAGCAGCTGGTCTACTCTGAATTCAAAAGCTGCGGAGAGTCGTTTGGTGACCTTGTGGCATGTAGTGCACCAGCTCTTTGTATTCAGCCCTTCAAAAAGTGTATTTGGTTTTGCACAAAGCCTTCACCATTATAATCAAATCATATGTGCTGGTGTCTGGCTTTTGGTTCCTAAGAACTGAGCTGCTTCACCCTCGTACATCGAATACAATGGGAGACTCCACCACCTTTTAACTGCCAAGTAATCTCTATATATTGGCCCCCTTTTCAATTACAAACTCCATTAACAATTTTTGAGGTAAGATGCTATTCACCTTGCCTAAAAATTAGAAATCAACCAGACAATAGGCAAACTTATTCACTTCAATTGGGATTTTCTTGTCTTTATTGCATTGAATGAAGATAACACGATCAAGAAATGTAATGTCACTTGGAGTCGGCATAGTCTTGCTGAAATCAGTAGTAAGCAGATAATCTAAATCTGTAACTCTCTACTTTTTCTCTCCTTCTGCTGACGATTCTTGGTATCGGTCTATATGTGTTTGGATGAGTCCAAGTCTTATTCTGAAGATTCATGCTCATCTCCACAACGGATTTTACTACATATTCTTCTTACACACAGATTTTTTTTTTTTTTTTTTTTTTTTTTTTTATTTTACTCCTGTGGCAGTGGAGATTACTGGGGTTATTGGCCCTTCTTCGGAGGGTTAGCGGGATGGCATCTCGATTAAGGGACGACCCTCGTGAAATGGAGTGGCTCTTGCAGCATATCTCACTGGTGATGGTTTGAGGTAATGCTTTCTCCATCATTGCCGCTGGCAGAGGATAGCAAAAAAAACCCCTTTTGTTTATAAATACTTTGTTCAAATAAATGTAAATTAATATATATGTGAATAAAAAAGGTTTTAAAAGAAGCTAAAAATTCAGTTTCAGGTGGGGACTGTTAGAAGTATGGAGTTGAAGTAGACTTTAGAAGGAACCGGAAACCCAATCCTAAACAGACTTCAGGGGATAAACCTCTACTCTTAAACAGAAATCCTAGACTCAAAAAGATACCAAAAAAAATTCCTTGAATTAAAAGTGGAATCCCTCTTCTATGACGGAAAATGCAATTCATCTGAAAGTTAGCGTATGGTCAAAGAAAGCAGGAAGAAAATAGTTTGATGACTGATTTATGAAGCTACAAAATTATCTGTTGAAGACTTTTGTCTGTGGGTTGCTACAGACCATTTCACCAATCTTCAGAATTCTCCCTTAAATTTATCTAAATGTTCCTCACTCACAGAACATATCAAAGGCCAGATGGTTAAAGGGTAACTTCAAGTAACGTACATAATAGGCTTGGGTAAACAGATGGCAGAACAAACATAGGAGGGAAATATGAAAAGATAAATATTGCTAAGAGTTAGAAAATATAGGAAGTTGTGGAGAGCCTTAAAATATTCTAAAAATAAAATATTTTTTATTATACTGTTTTTTTTTTTTTTTGAAAACACAATTTAGGTAAAATGTCGCCTACAGTCAGAGAAAGCCAAATTACTGAATAATAATGCTATGAATTTATACAAATAAAAGATTTTGTTTATTAAAATGTTTGGACGTTTTGTAAAACTTTATCTCAGATCAGCATATTTGCAATGTAATGTTATTGTAAAATTCTTTTGTATTACTTTTGACTGTACCTTTTTCACCCACCCAGGTATGAAACTGGATTATCTGAATCTTTGGAAGTTCTCCGCAAAGATGGAGGTAAGATAGAAAGTAATGATGACAAGTCTTTTTCGATTCAATTTTAAACCATCCCCCCCCCCCACATATCCACATAAAAAAGTTTTTCTCAATGTTTATCTAGGTTTATAAATCAGGTTGAGTTTTATTAATGTTCTTTAAAAAATAGTTACTGCACAGAGATTAGGCATCTTTTGAGGCATGAACTCACTTTCCCCAAACAGATATTTTGTTCAACTAACTTGCTTACCAAAGGCAAACTTAGGTATTTTTTTGTTTTTGTATTTGCATCACCAGCCCCATGACTAAGTGTGGTCATAGTTGCAGCATAATTAAGCACCTGGCCAGCTTCCTCCTCCACATATCTGGGCTGAAAACCAGAGGGGTATTCATTCATGCATAGCATGTCTTGGACAATTTGACCTGGCAAAATCTATCCCTCTTTCTGTCGGACCACAGCCGATGTTCTCCACTTGAAGGCTCACTTGGGTCACAGACACATTGCAAAGACATAGCTAAGCTTGAGAGAAGTATCAACTAACAAGTCTTTCTCGATCCTTTCTCCCCCCCCCCACAAAAAAAGGCATTTTATGATGTTAAACCCAGGTTAATATCTCAAGTTTTTTTTTTACTCATCTTTAAAAAAAAAAGCTTACTAAACTTATCTTTAAACATGGCCACCAAAATTTAGGTATCATTGGAGGCATGAACTAACACTACCCTAGTAGATAATTTAATCAACTAGATTGCTAACTAGAGGAAAACTTGCTACTTTTTTCTTTCTTCTTCATCCTCATTAGTTGCATGACCAGATGTGGTCTTGGGGTTACTGCACAACTGAGTATCTTACCTGCTCCCTCTGCATGTTGAAGTTGGAGTATTCATTTATGCGTAGTGTTTTCGGAAAACAGACCTAAAATAACTCCTTCCTCTCCAAGTCAGCCAGTCCTCCACTTGAAGGTTTGCCTTGGTTACAAACACGTGACTTGATTCCATTGGTACCTTCTGCCTTGGCTGCTGACTTTGTTGCTTTTTATGTTATAGGAATCAAACTTGATCAACATTGCATCAAGACTAACATAACTCATTAAAGTTGTAGGGGCTGCAGTCATAGTAACACTCATGTGTCTAGGGCAAAGATAGCCTGACAGGTTGGTTTCAAAATTTTTTTTTTCTCTTCCTAGACTGGTTGCCATCCAAGGCTAGAGAACCCAGATTTCTCTTTGCAAGTTGGTTACACAGCTTGCACATCTATAAACTTGATCAACAGGTTTTCTAAATTATTTCATGGCATCCAGAGACACTAACCTATTACACTTTTTAATAAGCAATTTATTAGCTCATTGCAAAAGTTTGTCTGATTTAAAAAAAAAAAAAAAAAAAAAAAAAATTGAAATGCTCCCAAAAAGCGTTTTTTTAGTCAAATACGTTGTCTCCAGTTTTCTTAGCAACTGTCTCCCATCATTCTACAAACTTGTTGACACCATTTTGTAGAGAAACTGTTTTAGTTGGAAGAAGGGGTGTGAAGTAATTTTCAACTGACTGTGGGTCAAATATTTTGTCATTTAAAATGTTCTGTAGAGATTGGAACAAATGAAAACCTGAA
>CAHIKZ030001511.1:900000-915000 GCA_903632075.3 Acanthosepion pharaonis | reverse complement strand
TTTAAAAAATTTAAAATTTACAAAATGAGGATATTCTCTGACACACACATATATATATATATATGTGTGTGTGTGTGTGCATCTATCTATCATATCTATCTATCATTCTATATCTATCTATATATATATATACATATATATCTATATATATATATATATATATATATATATATATATATATATGTGTGTGTGTGTGTGTGTGTGCGTGTGTGTGTGTGAAAATATATAGAAAATAGGAAAGAACTCGTTAGGTAAATAATCCAAAGTTCTTTAGTATTTTTGTTATTATTTTTTAAAATAGTGCTCGATACAAAAGTAGAACATAAATATAATTATCTATTTAAAAATATGATTCCAACACGCTACATAAGAGTTCTCATGTTTCAAGAGCCGAAAACTTCAATATAATTATTTGAATTGAATTGAAGTACTAAGCTCTGTTCGATCTTCAAGCGAATTTTTTTGGAATAATTTATTTCTGAAATATACGTGTTTTATTGTAGAATAACAATACAATAAACGACACTTACCGGCGTAAGAGTTCCAGCTAGCATCCAGCTGGCATACAAAAATAAAGCAGGTTGTAACTTAATACAAACCCTGCAAACTAACTGAAAATAATGCTGGTATTTATATAGAAATAATTCCACTCAGGTACCAGCAGCCAATCAAAGCCCAAGCAATGGACTATCCCACTTTTAGCATAATGAGATGCTCCATTGCACCATAAATAACTCTCTTCCTCAATGTTGAATTTTTCTTCACCAGCTTGCTCCACAACTGAGTGTTTATATTGACCACGTGATTGTTCGACATGGCGCTGCGAACAGGATTTATGACACCTGAAAATTGGGAACTCTCTTCATTGAAGCAGGCATATCCACCGACTCGGCCAAAACTCATGCAACAAGGTTTGCGGACGAGAAGCTGACAATCGAGAGCCTTCAAATGCTGGATCGATCTATGCTTAAGGAGCTGGGAGTCACATTAATGGGAGAAGCCCTGTATCATTAAGCAGGCTAAGGAATCCGCCACCCAGACAACCCGCATTCAGGCACTAGCAGCCAAGCCTCCTCATCTCTCATCTCGAGATGACACCACAGCAATTCAGGAAGTTCTGAATTGACTGGGATGTCTTTACCAAGATGACAAATATGCCAAACTCCCAAGCTAATATTCACCTATACAATTGTGCTGATGAGGCTGTGCAAAACGCCATAATCAACACACACCCTGACTTCTTTACCACTGATCCAGATAATCTACTTGACATGGTAGAAGTGTTGGTCACCCAGAGGTCAAGTCCTATTGTCCATCGCCTTGCTTTTTTCCTCCATGTCTCAGGATGCTGATGAGCCAATACAAAGTTACCTTGTCCGCCCCAGAGCCGTAGCCGTTGATTGTAACTTTACCTGCCCCTCGTGTGAACATGACCTGTCTGATATATACATCAAGGACCAGATCATCCGTGGAATAGCAAATGACACACTCCAGGCTGACCTACTGGCCAAAGCTGGGGCACTTAAATCCCTTGAACAAAATATCCGTCATGCTGAGGCATTTGAATCAGCATTGTGGGACCAAACCTCATTGGCCAGTGCTTCAGATACAGCTGCTGCTCGGCTATCAACATACCGCAGACAGAAGGGTTCACCACAAGCCAACGAGGGAATCCGTACCAGTACCTATTGCAACTGCAATGTTAAATCAAACCACCAGGCTTGCTTAGGTTGTGGCAGCCACCAGCATGGCTCCTCAGGAACTGAATCACGCCGGCTAAAATGCCCAGCGTGGGGACAAACATGTAGTAATTGTGGGAAGCCCAATCACCTATCGAGGGTATGCCGGGCTAAGAAACCAGCTCAAGTGGTCAGGAAAAGCCCAAAGGCTAATGAAGCCGCCATGGACACACTTATCGCCCACATCACATTCAATCAAACGACAGGCACGTATACATCTAAAGACACAGGCCAGATAAGGGAAATTGATGCATATGTTGTTCCATTTTCGCCAAAACCGGATCCCAGACAAATTAAGAATATCCCCAGAAATCACAGCACTAGGATGACAATCTTTCCTGACAGTGGGGCCACCATATGTCTCGGGGGACTTAAGCACCTTCTGAATATGGGGCTCACTATCAACAACCTCATTCCATCAAGAAAAGTCGTCCGAGCTGTGGGAGGCTTTACGCTTGTATGTCAGGGTTGGCTCCCCGTGGAATTCATCGTCCAAGGAAGAACAACTAAACAAGCCCTATACATATGCAAAATATTCAGCGGCTATACTTCAGCAAAGCAGCCTGCATTGATGTAGGGATACTGTCCAAAGACTTCCCGAAGCCAACAACTACAATATTACCCCAAACAACAATGCAACACATGCCCTCGACAAGCACATAAAAAAATCAGACGTGAGCCCTAAACAATGCAAAGTCGAGGGACAACTCCCAACACGCCCCAAAAAACTCCCTTTTCTTCCAACAGAACAAAACATTGATAGGCTCAAGAATTGGCTATTGAATCAATTTGCCGAAACGGCGTTCAAGAACAATGGTGATTTCCACCGATGTCTGGCCCCACTGCACATATACACCCTCAAAGAAGGAGCAGTCCCCAAAGCCAGACATAACCCAATTCCTGTGTTTTTCACTTCAAAGAGCCCGTAAAACAGGCCCTTTGGGAAGATGTGAAAAGGGTATCATAACCCCAGTACCCGTTGGCATGCCCACTGATTGGTGTAGCACTATGGTAATTACCGCCAAAAAAAAAAAAAAATGGCAAACCACGAAGAACCATAGACTACCAACACCTGAATTCACAGTGCAAACGGGAAACACACCATACAGGGTCACCATTCCAGCTAGCACTACAAGTGCCACCTAAACAAAAAGAAAACAGTGTTGGATGCTGTTGATGGATATCATTCCATCCCCTTAGATAAAGAGTCCCAGCCACTCACCACCTTCATCACAGAATGGGGAAGGTTCATGTACCTGAGAATGCCATTTGACAAGGTTACCTAGCATCTGGCGATGCCTACACCCGAAGGTATGATGAAGTAATAAAAGACATCCCCCGCAAAGTAAAAATCGTGGATGACATTCTACTCTATGACTCTGATATCGAAGGAGCCTTTTTTCACACCTTCGATTTTCTCCTCCATTGTGCAAAAAACGGCATCGTAATAAATAGAGAAAATTCCAATTTTGCCAAGACACGGTGCAGTTTGGGGCCTCCAAATAACATCTTCTGGTGTAACCCCTTCTAAATCCATGCTGAGGCAATATTGAGCTTCCCAATACCAAAAAACACTCACCGATGCCAGATCATGGTTTGGGCTGGTCAACCAAGTCGCTTGGGCATACTCACTAAGCCCAGTCATGCTTCCATTTCGTGATCTCGTAAAACGAGACTCACACTTTACATGGAATAAAAGCCTTGAGGATGCATTCCAGCAGTCAAAGAAGGTCATAGTTGACTTAGTCCGAAAAGGCATCGCAACATTTCAAAAAGAAAGAATAACCTGCCTTGCCCCAGATTGGATAAAAGGATTATTCGGAGATAGAGACCTTAGTAAAATCCAAAACCCCCGATTATTCAGGTTAAAGGAGAAAACCCTCAGGTACAGATTCACCATTCAGCACTGCCCTGGGAAATGGCACAGAGCCTCCGATGCTGTGTCTCGTAACCCAGCAGACATCTCACAGGCACTCCTAAATGTATTCACTGCTGAACCCTCTCAATCAGACATCATAGAGTCTGACAACATGGATGACTGGGTCAAATCAAAAACCTTATTAGCAACATTCGGTGCAAATGACAACCTGGAGCTCATCTCACCAGACGTTATCCGTACGGCGGGACGCAGCGACCCGCAATAAAAAAATTAATTGAAGTAATACAAAACGGATTCCAAAGAACGCGCATCCTCACTGCACCTGAAATCCGCGAATATTGGGAAGTGAGGCACCGCCTAAGTGTTGACGACGGGTTAGTGCTCTGAGATCAAAGAATTGTTATCCCCACCTCACAACGCGCAAAAATATTACATAGCCTACATTCTGCACATCAAGGCGAAGTTGGCATGAAGGCACGTGCCAATGAATCTGTTTATTGGCCCGGGATGAATGCTTCAATTCGTAACATTAGAGCAGGTTGTACGTTCTGCTCAAAATTGCCCTGAGTCAACCAAAAGAGCCAATCAATTTGACACCATCTCCTGATTGGCCATTTCAGCAAATCGTCATGGACATCTTCCATGTTGGAAACCATGGTTACTTAGCATGCGCTGACAGGTTAACGGGCTGGCTGAATCTATACCACTTGAGCCACGGAGAAGCTAATGCCTCAAGGATTATTTCGATTTGCCGAGACATATTTCAAACCTACGGCGCTCCTGAGGAACTCAGCAGTGATGGTGGGCCGCCCTTCACATCTCTTTAATTCAAGCAATTTTGGCAAGACTGGGCTGTTAAACAAAGGTTATCATCTGCTGGTTACCCACAATCCAATGGTCGAGCAGAGCTCGCTGTCAAAACAGCCAAAAGAATCATAAATGGCAACACAGGAGCCCAAGGATCGTTGGATAATAACCGTGCAGCAAGAGCCATCTTCCAATACAGGAATACGCCTATTCAAAACATTGGGCTATCCCCTGCTCAACTACTACTCCACCGCCGACTACATGACTACCATCCCACCCCACACTCTATAAGCCACACGCGAAGTGGATAACCGCAGCCCTAAATCGTGAGATAAGTCTGTCCCGGCGGAACGCACGTCTCATAGAGAGATACAACAGAACAGCACACACTTTAAACCCCCTTCAAAAAGGACAAATAGTGGCACTACAAAGACCAACAACCCGTCGATGGGACACAACAGGTCAGGTCATTGAAATCCTCCCCAACCACCAATACCGTATCAGAGTTGACGGATCAGGTAGAATTACCTTACGAAATCGCCGATTTCTCAGGAAACTGGATACACCAACAATTCCAGTTCCAAGACCTAGTGCCTTACCTGAGATCCCTACACCATTGCCACAAACATTCGACGCTGGAATACCATCAAACACTGCTCAGCCGTCTACAATAACACGGACAAAAACCCCTCGGGCATTGTCCAGACTACTTCCACACAACCAGCCAGGTTTGAAGGAACAAATCCCTCCCCAAAGGCCACTACCAACACACGATGGCGTAAGAGTTCCAGCTAGCGTCCAGCTGGCATACAAAAATAAAGCAGGTTGTAACTTAATACAAACCCCGCAAACTAACTGAAATTAAGCTGGTATTTATATAGAAATAATTCCACTCAGGTACCAGCAGCCAATCAAAGCCCAAGCAATAGACTATCCCACTTTGGCATAATGAGATGCTCCATTGCACCATAAATAACTCTCTTCCTCAATGTTGAATCAGTCTTCACTCAGCTTGCTCCACAACTGAGTGTTTATATTGACCACGTATTGTTCGGCATATTCATTATTGAAATCAAAATTTCTATGGTAACGGCTAGAGCAATTGTTTAAAGAAAAAGGGGTGTAAGGTGTTAATAATTTGTATCAATATCTCAGTTACATTCACAGATGTCAAGTCAGGGTAAGGTTGGGGTGTCTAAATTTAAAGCGGAAGATGACAATGCCTCGTCTGGTTAAGTGTTTATGGAGATTTATTTAATTTTTATTCTATTTTTTTATTTTTGTCTGAAAGGGTTTTGTGTATATAAAAACTGTCGTAAATCGCTAACATTTGTTTTTTGACGACTTCATAAAAGGTTATCTTTTTTTGTAGGGCATTTAAACTATTTATTAGGACTATTGAATTTTAAAAATTATTTTATTGTGTGTTTGTTTTTATGCTAATTATTCAATGCAAAAATTTGATGATGTCGGCAAAAAACCGTTAACTCATATCTATTGTTTAATAGATTTTTATTATTTAGAAACTTAATAATGTGTAGTTTTTCATGTAGGCATAAAGTGCATGGGTCATCCCAAGTTTTACAAGTTCTAGTTTTGTTTATAATTTTCCATTTAACTTTTGGTGCTTTATTCATTTCCTTTGGATATTTTTTATTATGCTGTTCCTTGATCTAAGCTTTCAGATCAGATGAGCCAGCTTCAGAGAGATTATACGGACATTTAAACAAAGATATTCACCATTAAAGATGATATTTTGTTAAGTTGACATAGAAGATTGCTATGCAACGATAACGGTCGTGGAATAGCAGACGCATGTCATAAATTTGTTATACGGTTCTATGACGTCGTACAACGTGAGAGAAAGAAATATTAACAACAGAACAATGGCTAGATGTAATGCAATGTGTTGTGACTCGTTTGAAATGTAATTTTATTGAGATTAAAGCAACTATACGAAGTTTAGAACTGATCATGATCAAACGTAATAGACATTCGTTGTCTGTTATAATTAACAATATATATTTGAATAATGATCTTCTGCCCCAAACACATAAAGATACAAACCTGAATTCCACTTTGATTAATAAATAAAAATACATCCCTTTATCTACTAATTGCTTTGTTTCAGTTACGATAAGATACTGAGCGGATATGTCTATTTCAAGTGTCATAGAAAAATGTGTGTTTAAAGGCACTATTCACCTGTGCTTGGTCATCGACGAACTCTGTTGCCGAGAGGTAAATCACGTCTGATATCATGACGGTTTACACTATGGAAATACAGGTTCGAATCATGCCGGAGAACGCATATTTCCCCCTAATATTATTTCTCAAATATCCAGGCCTGAAAAAGGAAATAATTAAATATATATTTTAATAATTAAAAAAAGTGTCTATTCAAACACGAATGTCCTATAAAAACAAGTAGTAATAAATATATGTCGGATTAATAAATAAAAATTATATGACTTTCTTATATATATATATATATATATATATATATATATATATATATATATATATATCCTGGTAAGATGATAACGAATAGAGTACAATTCCAACGTTCGTAACATTTAATTTAAAAGTGGGCTCAATACAAAGTAGAGCAATATTAATTATTTCGGGATATTACATCAAAAACATTTCAAAATCGCTACACAATTGCAGTTGTGTTTCGATGTGTCTACAAAGCATCTCATCAGGCGATCGTAAATTACTTGATTAATTTATAATCACCTGATGAGATACGTTGATACACATCGAAACACAACTACAATTGTGTAGTGATTTTGACATGATTCCGATGTAATATCCTAAATTAAAGTATATATATATATATATATATATATATATATATATATAAAAAGTGAACATTTCGTCAACATTTAGAGGCGACAGTCTGTTTCATGCTAGATGCAATCGTCAAGCCACCTAGCATGAAACAGACTGTCGCCTTCTAGGTGTTGACTTCTATGTTCACTTTTTTATTTGCACACGCTCTATCTCTGATATTGAGCACTTTTATCCCATAAATATAGCACATCTTAAAAACTATATTTCTTCATATATATATATATATATATATATATATATATATATATATATATATATACAGGTAAGACGAGAACGATTCGTAACATGTAAATTAAAAGAGGGCTCAGTACAAAGTAGAGCAATATTCTTTATTTTAGGATACTACATAGAAATCATCCCAAGGTCGCTACACAATTGCAGTCATGTTTCGATCCATATCATTGCACTGATGCACATCGACAGCGGCATCGTTTTTCCCTTTCCTTTCTTTTCTTTCTGCGCTCACAAATATACAACGCATACAGACATATAAACATACAACCGCCATCATTAAAGCAATCAGTTGACCAACACACCATTAAATAATAAAACGTCCAAATGTCAACAATAGGCCAAAAACAACAACAACAACAAAAAAAAATAAATTCAGAGACAACGAAAGAAAATAAAGAAAGGAAAGAAAAAGAAAAAGGTTAGTCAAACGATGAACACGCCCTTTATCAAACGAAAAATCACAAACTTACAGACTCACATAGAAATCTAATAATAACAAAAAACATTACTCACAATATCGTATAAACACGCAAATATTGGAAATATCGAGAGAAAAACATGATAATCCCTTGATGAGAGAACGTATTCTACACCTTGACGAAAGTTCAAAGTCGGCATAATGGTGTGTGTGTGTGGGGGGGTTGACAATTTCTCCATATTAATTCTATTAACGCTCTATCTCTTATATCGAACACTTTACCACAATATCTGCTCGCCATAATTTTCTTTCTGCCAGTAAACTACTGAAATTCGGTATTTTTGGCTCCAAACAAACTTAAAACTCATCTATATATATATATATAAATTCCATGTGAGCAGTGACCAACCATAAGTAAATTTTGCACACGCATACAAACGTAAAATAACGACATTCATATTATTTAAATCTTTTTTTCTTTTATACATGACGTTATATATATATATATATATATATATATATATATATATATATATATATATATCGTTTTAAAATGTTTTATATTTATGGGGAAAAGTGCTCAGTATCAGAGATAGAGCGTATGTAAAATATTTTAAACATTGAAGTCAACACTCAGACAATAGGCTTCAGATAGACGCAATCGTCAGGTGACCTGGAAGATTGCGTCTAGCGTGAAACAACCTATTGTCTCTGAGTGTTGACTTCAATGTTCACTTATATATATATATATATATATATATATATATATGTGTGTGTGTGTGTATGTGCGTGTGTGAGTGTGTGTGTGTGTGTAAATGTTCAAGAGGATAAAACCCAGTTAGAACTCTATGTTAAAGACAGAAGAAGAATATAATATAAAAGGCTGAATTTTTAATATTCCATTTCGGTTATACTTTTATTGCATTAGAATTATAACAATGGAATATTAGTATTTGAGCCTTTATTTATATATATATATATATATATATATATATATATATATATATATATATATATATATATATCGAATTATATACACACGTTTTATCTGGATTTTAAAGTTTTCGATTCTTGCATATATATGTTTATAATCTTTATACCACATTATGATATACACGAAGGTTTTATCTATATTCTAATGTTTTTATCCTTTATTTTCTATATCTATCTATCTATCTATATATATATATATATATATACACACAAAACACATATAAGTATATATATATATATATATATATATATATATATATATATATATATATAAATAAATAAAATATATATACATATATATACATATAAATAAAATATAAATATATAAATATATATATATATATGTGTGTGTGTGGTTTCATTTATATAAGTCCATATCGTTTTATATATAAGGACATATACCGTTTTCTATAAAAATATATATGAGTACGTGTAGCTCTAAAAGGGCCGTGGGTGGAGCAAATGTTCGTGTGTGTCGCCTTGTGACGAAATTCAAATTCATAAACAAATGAATTATAGCTATCTCCTGGGAAGCTGCCTTCTCTTCTGTCAAAATAAATAAAACCATCCAACAAAGAAATCGATAGATAGATAAATAAATAAATATGAATTCGATAAATAAAATAACAAAAAAAATAATTTAAAAAAAAAGCGTCAAACCAGATTAAGTCCACAAGAAAGTAGAATGTTGAAAGTTTTCAATGAAGAAGTCTTTCGAAAATGGCGACCCAAACTAATTACGAACAAAATGGCGCTCCCGCGGGAAACGTCAGGGAAAAAAAAATGTCAGCCGGATCGTTGCTTGTGGCTTCGCAGCTTTTGTTTCGCATTTCGTTTTTCTGAAACTCAAACTTCCGCCGAGAGCGACAGGAATTATCGAGAGACACACACCCTGGGGTAGAAGTCACAGGGGAGGCATGTCAGCTGAACGAAGTGGGAGGAATGAAAAAATGTAATGAAACGAACAGCATAACTTTTAAAAGTAAATCTCATAATTTCTCGGACCACTCAAGGCAGGAGGCAAAACGAAACATGTGCCTCAATATACGCATAATTGCGCACGCGCATATATATACATATATATTTATTTATGTATGTATGCATATATATGTGTCTGTGCGTGTGTGTATGTCTTTACAAAGAGTTATATTCTGAAAATATATGTCTACAAAAGGTATACGCATAGCAAACATTTTCTGTCGGATATCTATTCGGGTTTTCAAGTGAAGAAAAAGTACTCAGATAAACCAGGGAACTAGTTTGGCAACTGTCTTCTAACGGACAATCGTTGGGATTCCTAGAGTTACATCCACTAGAATTGATATTATGGTATTTAGTATTATTTAACGCATCATTACAGTTCTCATACTCTTTCAGATTTTATAACACTATCACCTGACAAGACACCAGAAGTGTTGAAAGAAAATGGCCATTCTTGTAGTGATGCTATAATATACTTATGTTATAATTTTTAAATAAACATTATTCGTTTACTTTTTAAAAAAAAGAAATAGTACTACTTCTTCACTTGAAAACCCGAATATTAAAAACAATATATATTGGTAGTACTAAAAATCAATTTAAACGCCGTTGGTACCAGCAAGTTTTTTCCTTCAAAAATAGTTCCCATAAACATGCTACCACACTGTCCATGTAATATTGGTATTTAAAGGATAAAAACAAAACTCTCACTCTTAAATGGAAATTAATTAGAAGAGATCGTACCTGTAATTCTTTATATGCACCATGGTACGTCTGTCTCAATGAAAAGCTAGAAATCATTAAATCTAAGGACAAGATGAATCTATTAAATCAAAGGAAAGAAATCAATGTTAATTGCAGACATAAATTATCTTTTAACTTGCTTTTTAACAAAATAGAATAGTGTATGTAAAGATAAAATATTATTGTAAGTCTGTAATTTTTGGTCCTTAAATTTTTAATTATTATCTACCTTGCTAAGAATTCAATATAAATTGGATTATTTAGTTAATATTCAATAGTTGAAACTCTTATTGAATTAATTGTACATAGACTCTGAATTTAATACGGCTATTTTGGTAAGGATGTTTGCTTGTACGTGAGTATATATGTTTCTACTTCTATTCTACATGGGCAGACTTTTCTTGGTACTGGTTTTTATGTTTGTGTTTATATGAGCTGTTTATTCATGTCCACTTACGTTTGTTTGCATATGGGTATTCATGTTCGTATATATATATATATATATATATATATATATATATATTATTTTCTTTATTGATATTTTATTGTCGTGCGCTTGTGCATATGTATATTTTTTATATATGCTTTTACATCCATTGGTGTACTTAATATATGTTGAGTTCATTGGTACTCCCCTCGCCAGCATCGAATTTAACTGATAAATTGACGCTTGGATATGAATAGTAATAATAGTATACTAATTTTATAATAATGAAATAATGTGTATTTATATGTATATTTATCTTTTTTGCTTTTTATAGCCTAACATACGACTTTCTATTCCATATTGCTTAATTTATTTGATAAAATGGATTTATATATATATATATATATATATATATATATATATATATATATAAAAATATAAACACTAATATTCCATGGTCATAATTTATTCCAGTGGAATCATAAATACGATCCAATAATTTGTAGGTCTGATGAATTGATCGTATTTACGATTCCAATGGAATAAAATTATGACCATGGAATATTAGTGTTTAAGCCTTTATTATATCCTTACTCTGTCCTGGACATTGAGTTTTACCTCTTAGAATTATTTTTTATACACATATATATATGTATGTGTATGTATGTATGTATGTATATATTTTTATATAGTTTAGATATATGATTGCATAAGTATGTGTATATTAACGACTAATATTATATATATATATATATATATATATATATATATATATATGTGTGTGTGTGTGTGTTTGTGTGTCTTTATGTTTTTATATGTTTGTTTATATATGTATTTATATATGTTTGTGCATATATATATATATATATATATATATATATATGTATATAAGTATGTAGGTATGTCTTTATATAAATATATGCATATGTGTGCACATTTTTATATATTTGTATATCGATTTTCCAGGTTTGTAAAATTTTGACGGGTAGCTTGCGTTGTCTCTGTAGTTATTTGGAAGATTGAATCTTGATAAGTCTGTGTATTTCTCGCTTGTATATTTGCGTGCTCATATATCCAATCGTATTTACGTATTTGTGTATTATGACGTCATGTATGTCTGTCTTGTTACCAATAAACCTTTCTCCCTCGTCCACTAAATCTCTAATCACAACACTGACAATATAACTAATTTTGTAGCCATATATTGCACCTCTTACTTCCGCTCAGATTCGAACGGAAAGCTTAACATATTACTAAGAACAATAGATGAAATTTTGGGCATATTTTCTCCGTTTTTTTCTTTGAATAATTTTGTAAGTTTCTAAACTTGTTGCATGCTTAGAGTTTAATATTCGTAACTTTTATTTTTTAATTACATAATAAATTGGAGATTTATTAGTTATCCTGATTTCCTATATAATCTAATATTAATTTGAAAGCATTACTAAATTGAATCTAGGGTCCGTTGTTGTGTTATTACATAATCTGTTATTTGGAAGTAAGAAAATTCAACAATAATTAAAAAAAAAACTTGACAAATATTTAAAAGCGAAAAACTCATAAGCTTATTATAAAATCACACAAAAACTGGAAAATCTATGAAATATTACAATAAACTAGTTGAAAAAGAAGTTACTAAATTTCAAAGAACTGTAAATAAAGAAAGAGAAATAATATATATAAAAAAAATCATATGTTGGCTACACTACGGACATGTTGTCACGGCGGTTGCGTTTTCATTTGAATGATGCATCCAACATTGCAAAAGATTTACAACAGCATGCCTTTCCCCACCTGCAATTCAGAAAAATTCTTTTTGAAAATACATCTATACTTTTTCATGAAAATAATAAACTAAAAATCGAAGTTGTCGATTTGTAATTTTTTATATTATGAATGTGGGCAGGAATGTTGTTGTAGATGTCTCGCAATGGTCGAATGGTTAGACATGTGTGATGTAAACCTTTTGTTAGTGTATTTGTTGTATACCCAACATATATATTTAATTTTAGGTTGGAGATACATTCTCCCACGTGACATTTAATTTAGTATATAATGTTGGTTTTATGTAATGCATCATTTGGTTGGAGGAGTTATTGCGAATAATTAAATTAGTTTTATTGTATTACTAATTAAATTAGTAATTATTTTAATATATTGTATTTGATTACTAATTAAATTAGTTGATTTATAATTATGTAATATATTTTTGTTAAAGAAACATCGTCGAAGATTAATGCAATTTATTTTAAAAAAAGCACAGAGCATGTACTTAAATTGTATCTATTAAAATAACGTATAAACAGAAAATATATTAATTAATTGTCGAACTTAATCCATTTCATAATAATATATATATATATATATATATATATATATATATATATATATTTACATCGGGAAAAAGCTTTTCATCCGGTTTCGGAACAGGCGATGTTTGGTAATCTTCCTGTCCACATTCATAATATAAAAAATTACTAATCGATAACTTCGATGTTTTGTAAAAAAAAAAAGCACAGAGCATGTAATTAAATAAATTGTATTTATTAAAATAACCTATAAACAGAAAATATGTTAAATATTTGTCGGACTTAATCCATTTCATAATATATATATATATGCTGTAACCCCTTGCTTCCTAGTGGCTTCCCGCCTTGCTTGGGTGAAATGCTTAAAATATATATATATATATATATATATATATATATATTTACATCGCTACACAAAAGCTATCACGGTTCGGAACTGAAAATTGTTCCAATCTGTCAGGCAATGTTTGGTAACTTACGACGAAAAAGATTTACATTTGAAAATAGAAAAATGCTATTATGTTTTTAAAAAATAGTGGAGATAAGATTTCAAAGTTTTACAGGTATGTCTAGATTAACCAATCAAAAAAGGGAAATTTTGAAGCAGAAAAGTTCGAAATATAGACAGTAGGTTTCAGGTAGGTGTCTTATTCAATCCTGTCTGGAGAAATTCACACGTATTTGTAACGTGTCACTAACATCCGGGTAGGTACAGGGTGTTTCAAAAAATTTGATATCATTTCGCAATCTAATAACTTTGTTAGATCTCCTTCAAATGACTTCAAATTTTAATAGCATCTTTATGTTTAATGTTTGTTTTATGTTTTTATGTCTTTATGTTTTTGTGTTTTTCTTATTTGTATTTTTATGTTCTTTAATCTTTAATCTTTTTCTTTACAGGTATAAAAATGCTATTTACTAGAAGAGAAAAGGCGTTTTGTAGGTTCACATAATCCACATGCTTTTGAATTTCTCATTCAGATTTGGAAGAATAAATCTTATCATCTTCTACATTAATACTTTTTAATTTCATTTGCCTTAATCATGTACTTTCTGTGATATTTACATCTCAAAGGATATCAAATTTTTTGAAACACCCTGTATATTATTAAGATACAATGAATCATACAAAGACGTATACTTAATAACAGGTTAATTTTAAAGAATTTAAATTTTTTTTTTTATTAATAATTTTTTTGCTACACGAGAGAACTGTCTTAACGCGGCCTTTTTTTTATAATTAAATGATTTTTATATATAAATATTATTTTATCTTTTATGTTACAAAGCCAATTTGTAACATCGGTGGAACTGATCCATTCATTTAATCCAATGTACTTTTTAATTTGTTTATTTATCCTTTCGTGGATGGTTTGAATTATACTACCTGACTCAGATCCTGGTAGTAGGATTTGTTTCAGTGTCCTTGGTGCTTATGTAACATTACTTTGTGCCAAGTTTACTAACTCTGTCGCTAGTGTTTAGATTATCCCTGATATTTTTATAAGATGTATTAATACAATCTACAAAATTAACTACATTATTATTTCCGTTTCTATAGTTTTTTTTTTAATTTTTTCTAATAAGAGTATTATAATCATTGGCTGTGATTT
>CAHIKZ030001511.1:847500-897500 GCA_903632075.3 Acanthosepion pharaonis | reverse complement strand
AGGGCAATTTTTTTTTAATTTTTAAGGCAAACACTAAGACGAAAATGTGAATAAAATTTAGATTTTTTTTTTATAAATGTATTTATTGACAATTAAATATGTTTTTAGGCGTGTTTTGAAAAATTCTAAATTCTTTTCCATCAAATCGACCAAGTTGAGAATTTTTTTTGTATTTTAAAAAGTTATAAATCCACAATTCACATTTTTTTTTTTTTTATGTGTTTTTTCAGTTAAAAGTGAAATGGACTGAAGTATAAATAATTGGTAAAGTAAGTATGTCTTAGTAGATTTTCAAAAAATGTTTAAAAAAAATACTCCAAAATATTACTTTGATATATGCTGATCTGATGTTGAAAATATATTACATAATATATGTTTATATGATATTATATTATAAATTGTCGATGTTAACCGAATTCTGTTATAGTTATACCAAAGAATTTTTCATTGTCTTCAATATTAAAAAACAAATATTAATTGCGCCGATTCATGTTTAATGAAATGGATCCAAGAAAAATTTAAAATAATTCAATTTATTTGTGAATGGCAACGTAAATTTTATTTCATATTTAAAATTTATAAAGATTCTTGAAAATTTGGTTTAGTTCTATATTTATCTATAAAAATTTATTTGTACATTTTGTAGTTCATTTCAGTTTTTTATTTTATAATCTCCAACACCATCGCTATTCATCCTTTTTTCTTTTTCTTCTTTTTCATCTTCTTCTTCTTCTTCTTCTTGAGTCACTTATTAAAGTTTTGATATTCCATTTTAATTTTTAAAACGATGATTTTTTTGTTTTTTTTTTTTTTTTTTTTTTCTTTACCCATTTGTGTATTATTTTATTATTATATGTTTTTAATTTTTTATTAAGACATTTTTAAAATCCTTCCTTCTTTTGTGATTACATTTATCTTTGCTATATATATCATTCATTCATTCTTATCTTTAAATTTAAATATTATTTTGAACATTTCTCTATTTGTAAATGAATATTTTTTTCACTAAGGCTTTCTTCCTTTATTTTATTTCCTTTTTTTTTTCATATATCAACATTTTTTCCTCCTTCCTGCCTTATTTTAACATATTTTTTTCCTTTTAAAATGCTTGATCTTCGGATTATTCTAGGTTGCTTTTTTTTTTTTCTTTCTTTAATATTTTTTTTTATAAATTTTTTATCACTTTTTTCTTCTTCCTTTAAAAAAGATAGTCCTTCCTTGTTCCTTCCTGCCTTTCAAACCAGATGAATTCCTTCCTTCCTTCCTTCCTTTGTCCTTTATTTTCTTCAACAATATTCTAAATTGTTCTTGAATGTTTAATAAAATTTTTTTATTTCTTTATATTTTTTTCTTTATATTTATTTTTCTTTTCCATATTTAATTAAATTTTTTATCACTAAGCATGTTTAATTTTTTTTTTTTTTTAAATTATTTTCCTTCCTGCCTTAATTTTTCCTTCCTTCCTTTGTCCTTTGGATGTTTAATTATTTTAAAATGTTCTTGATTTTTTTTTTTTTTTCTTTGGTGTTTTCATTTCTATATTTTTCTTTTTTTCTCTATTTGAAAGATTTTATCTTTTTATATCAATAAGGTTTTCTTCTTCCATTATCCTTTCTTTGATTCCTTTGTCCTTGTTGGATGTTCATTTAAACGTTTTAATTGTTTCTTGTCTTATTTCTTTCTTTCTTTCAATTATTCTTTTTTTATATTTTTTTTATTTGATTGAACTTTTTATCAATTAGCATATTTCAACTTTATTTTCCTATGATTCCTTTTAAATATATTTTAAAATATTCAAGAAATGTCCTTAATATATTTAAATATTTATGATATATATAGGTTGAATATAACTTTTTTTTTTTTCTTTTTTTTTTCTTTCTTTTTAAAATCTTTTGGATCTAAATTTTTATATTTTAAAAATTTTAAATTCAAAATTTTCCTTCCATCCTTCCTCCTAAATTTTCTTCCTTTTTTTTATTTTATATATATATCACTTTTAAACACCTCTTCCCATATTTCACCGGGTGTTAATTGAACCTCGAACCTGGTTTTTAATGGGTGAATCCTTTAAAAAAAATGCTGTAAACTTTTTTTTGCGGACTGTGAAATGGATAATCTTTCGATCTTTTTTTTCGGAGAGCCGAAAATTTCCAATCGTTGGTTAAATATTTTTATACTATTTCAATCCCCTTGGGAAATAAATAAATGTATTATTTAATAATGGCATATGGGTGAATTATTAAGAATAAAACCATTATTCATCTATTTGGAAATCATAAGCATTATATATATTAATATATAAAAATATATTTGGCTTATTTTGATTAAAAAAATGTATTATTATTGCAACCAAATGAAATCTTATATATTTATCATCATTCATATATATGTTTATATTATACATGGACCAAAAGATCTGTTATTTTCGTCACTGTTTTTTCCTATCAAGAATCAGCTTTCTTTTATATTATATTCAATATTCATGATTAAAAACTATTCTTTTATTGTAAAATTTTCAAATTTAAATCCTATCGGATGCGTACAATTCAATATTTCTATATGGCAGGAGACACAGGACAATTTCCTCACAGAGAAAGAAGAGACTCACAAACGTTGTTCTACAGAAGGCTGCTGAGAATAACCTATAATATATAAATAATCAAAATATTCTACTGACTGCAGGACAATTTCCTCACAGATAAAGAAGAGACTCAGAGCTGTTGCTCTACGGAAGGATGCTGAGAATAACATAATATATAAATCTTCAATCTAATTTTAAATAAAAATTGCCAAGAGGCTATAGAAAATTTTTGAAAGATTAAACAGAATAATATAAATTTTTGAATAAAAGAATTTGAAATTTATATATACCACCGATATATATATATAAATAAAAAAAGATGCAGAACAAGATGACTGTACGACAGATTATGTGCCATTTTTGAAATATTGTAGCGATGTAAATCATATATCTAATTTTTCTTGTTTTATACCAGCCGACGGTTATCTTTTTTTCATATCTGTATTATTTATTAATAAATTAACTTTTTATAAATCTGTCTATAATTCTTAGATTTTAGGTCTTGCAATAGAATTATTTAGACTATTTTTACTGTTTTTACTGTCGTTCTCATATTAAATCCCACATTCAAACGTTCATCCATTTGTAATCTGCTTTCGGCCTTCTAGAAAGATAAAGATATTTAATTTGATCCTGATGATGAAAGGTATTGTAATTATTTAACACAATTTACATTTTTCGGACTGTTTTTTTGATCTGTACTGTCATATACACGGTGTGGCACCATTTACGAGGCAGAAAAAGAAAAAGAAAGAAAAGAAGGCAAAAAGAAAGGCGAGACGAATCGTGGATGATAAGCAGAACACACACACGGCTAAGAGACAATGGAAAAGGATATTTTGATAAGTAACAAATGGCGAAAGGGTGTCATTACAATGACAGGGAAATTCTGAGTAAAAAGAAAGGGAAAGAAAGAAAGAATCAGATGTGTTTTGATAACGGCTGTGTTATCTATCCGGATATGAAAACAAACAAAAAGGCTGGTATTAAACTGGACTGGAAAAAAAAAAATCAAAATGAAAATGTTATTTTGATAATTGACAAAAAACAGGTGTAACTAAAGGACTTTGGGTAGATATGAAAAATTAAAAGCCACACAAACCGTGTCCGCTGACCGATTTTTTTTCGACAAAACAACTTTGGCCTGCGATAATAAAATTATGTTATCAGAAATATGTACCGAAGGAAAATGAATGGGGACCCAGAAATGTTTTTTTTCTTCCTTGAGGCGACAGACTGACTGAAAACTTTGAGATATTTCTTTTTTGAGGAAAAGAAGACCACCCATTTTGATAATTAGCGATAAAATACCTGACAAAAACCACGTGTAGAACAAGAGTTATCATATTGTCCGTTTGCGGCTAGAAAAATGATAACGGCGATTAAAGGAAGAAAAGGGAAAGAAGAGATAATTTTTTTTTTTAAAGCAAGATATTTTTTTTTCCCGAAACAAAGCCGCGGATTGTTCACGCCCGACTAAGACATCATTGGTCAAGTGGTGATCACGTGACGCCCGAAGGAGGAGGAAAGATACCCGACTCCTCATTGGTCGAGTGGTGATCACGTGACGCACGAAGGAGGCTGTCGACGCCTCATCCAGAGTATAGGTATGAGAAGCTGCTACGAAGAAGTGGGGAGGGCAGTTCACGCCCTCTGAAGTATGGTGAGAAAGTGGGAGTGAGGAAAGGTTCCCAAAAATGGAAAAAGAGGAAAATCCCTAACCAGAAATAAAAGAGGTGGATATGTATTTAGAATTATCGAGGAACCCCCCCGACGCCGACAGACCCACCCCGGTTTTGGTCGGCGTCCAATAAAAGCGAAGCCCCAACGAGCAGAAATCAGTTCCAGTTTTGGGTTCAGTTCCAGAGAGTTGAGTTTCAGTCTCCAGTTGAAGCCGCCTCGCAGATAGCTGACCAAGATTCACGCAAAAATTCCGGACTCCTCTTCAACCCAAGAACAATTATTTTGAAGAGCGACTTAGAACCAGACCACCGAAATAAGTTTTTTTTTTTTTTATTTCGTCCAAAGACACACCGAAACACCAATTTCTTAGAGAGCAAACAACTTGAAGCGTTAAAACTTGCCTAACGGAAAACGACGTGTCACAATCCATAGAACGGGTCGGGAGATAGATGCAGTCCTATGTATCGAACAACTAGACATAAAGTTTGTTACCTTTTTTTTGATAATTTGAACTTTTGAGTTTTCATTTTATTTTCTTTTATGCATATTTGTGTAGTATCACCCCCGTTGAACTCAGTTTGCATTACGGCCCCAACCACTGTTGATCTCGTCTGCCTAAGATTAATTCACAACGTGGGTAGGCAGACTGGAGATCAATGCAGTTACCTTGGTAACCAGGCATTGGAAGCGAGTTGGGAACGACGAGGCTGATATCAAATCTAACCAGATTCCCACCCGATTCACCAAAAGGTTAGAACGTCACATTTGGGTGCCGCGACCGATACCAAGCCAGTTGGTCGTCACAGGACGAGACAACACGACTGACGCGACAGGCGGACGTCACGTTTGGAGCAGCGACACCCGAACGGAGCAGTGAGGAGCGAACAGCTGGCGCCGCGGCGAGGACGTCACAATTGATGCTGTTTGGGGGACGTCACAACTAGTGCCGTGGTAGATCAGGATAGAACGTCACAGCTGGCGCTGCGACCGGGGGACGATGTCACAACGGCATTTCAGCCGTTTTAAGCCCCGGCCTTCTAGAAAGATCTGTCTTTATTCCTGTGATAAGGTATTGTAATTATTTACACTATTTACATTTTTCGGACTGTTTTCATCATCTGTACTGTCACATTCCCGACGTTTCAGCTGTTGTAAGGTCCGGCCTTCTTCAGGGTCTGTCTATAATTCTTAGATGAGGTATGGCAATTATTTACACTATTTACATTGTTCAGACTGTTGTCCTCATCTTTACTACTGTCACACGCAAGACTTTTCAGACATTGTAAGCTCCGGCCTTCTTCAGGTGATATTTTTTGGAGTTTCTTACCCAAGGACACATAGCTCACTGGATAAAAGCCTTGGTTAATTGATCTACATCGTGACTTGACCCAAAGAGTTGAAAGTTCAATCCTTGGCTTCAGCGGAGTAAACAAAATTTGTATAATCATGAAGGCAAATTAACTTAAACTGAGATATCAAAATATATGGTACGTGGAATTAGAACAAACTACCCAAGTGGTCTAAAGAAAGTGTTCGGTTCTAAATTCCAACGAATATCACGTGAATAAAGCCGGAGCGTTAAATGCCCGAATTGTCATGAATGCAACATTAAAGATAAGAACAACAGTCCGAACAATTTGAATAGTATCTGACGTGCTTTAACCTCTCGGCTACAGAGAACCTAATGGGCAAAAGACTGAATATTGTTTTGAACACAGATTTGATCCTCTGGCTCTCGAAATTTTATATATATATATATATATATATATATATATATATATATATATATATATATATATATATATATGTAGTTTCGGATCTAACGTAATCAAAAAAAGAAATTTTTACGAATAGATTTTTCATTTATTAATCTGACTATTTCAATTGATTGGTTAAACTATATTTTTAAAAATGGATACCCATATTTAAGTAGAAGTTCCGTTTATTTATTAAACGCTATATTTATTTATTTCCATCTACCTACTCGAACCTTCGAGAAATCTTATTAGAAAAATCTGAACCTGCCTTCTCCTAGGGAAAAGCATCGTGCTTTAACCTTCGGCTATCGAGAACATTATGGTGTAAGTATTGAAATAAATGGACTTAAATAGTATAAATAATAATTCATGACTGACTAGGAAGAAGGATTTTCCTGCAGTGGGTGGAAATTTGTTTCCGCGATAGACTGATTGCCAACGAAGGCTATAAATCCCAAGGATCAGTCAGTCAGTTAAGTTTCATTTTTTTTTTACATGCTTCGGCGAACATGTCTCACGACTCATGACTGATTGGCAGAAGATATTCCCGCAGTAGGTTGCCATTTCTTTCTGTGGTAGACTGCTTTCCAGCCAAGATTATACAACCCATGGATTATTCAGTCAGTTAAGTATCATGCGTGATAGACGCTTAGATGATCATGTCTCATTAGACTTATGAATGAACAAGGAGAATATTCTCCCGCAATAGGTTGCCGTTTCTCTCTGGGGTAGCCTAGTTCCCAAACAAGGCTATAGAACCCATGGTTCAATAAGTCAGTTAAGTGTCATGCGTGATAAACGCTTGGGCGATCATGTCTCTTTCGATACATGACTGACTAGGCAGAAGATATTCCCGCAGTAGGTTGCCGTTTCTTTCTTCGGAAGACTGCTTTCCAATCAAGATGATGCAACCCATGGATTATTCAGTCAGTTAAGTATATTGCGTGATAGACGCTTAGGTGATCATGTCTCTTTAGATTTATGATTGAACAAGCAGAAGATATTCCCGCAGTAGGTTGCCGTTTCTCTCTGGGGTAGCCTAGTTTCCAGCCAAGACATGGATCAGTCAGTCGGTTGCCGTTTCTTTCTGCGGTTGGCTGGTGTCCAACCAAGATTATACAACCCATGAATCAGTCATTCAGTTAAATATCATGCATGATACACTCTTGGGCGATCATGTCTCTTTCGATTCATGACTGTCTAGGCAGAAGATATTCCCGCAGTTGGTTGCCGTTTCTTACTGAGGTAGACTGGTAAACTCAGTCTGTCTTGCTATTCAACCCATAGATGGGGGAGAGAAGTAAAGAGATGGATTTATAACTTTCCCGAGAGTATTTGCGCGTAAGTGACTGTAACGAATCCGAATGGAATTGGAACTCGGCACTCCAGTTCCTTGATCCGAGCTGTCATCCATTTCTTCACGGTAATTATTTTTGACGTTTTTCAATAATTCATAGTTAATGAATAATTATATTTTTCAGGGCTTTTTTATTGCGTTTATATTTAGAATTAATTTGTATACAACAGAATAATCTATTTTATTTTTTTTTTATTACAAGATTGTGATTTCTGTGTATTTATAAAATCTTTAAACCGAATTTTTTGCACGAGGTGATACGATTTTCTGTCCAGACAACATGTCCTACCGCCGATCCAAAGGAATACAGGGCATTACATTTGAGGTCGTTTTGATTGCAGGGGTTACCGGAAAATTATCAGTGTTGACAGACAAACATCTTCGGTTTTTCTGTCTGGATTTACATCCATAGCAGTCTCCGTATTTGGTTATGAGCGCAAGGCAGCAGAGATTTAAAATCAGATTTTACTTTTCTCTAGATGGACTGCTTCCATGGGCCTGTCGAGCTACATGTACCTGAAACTGTTGGTTATGAGGTGCCAGTTGTCCGCCTTCGCCCATTTTTCGACTTGGAACTGGACTTAGCTGTCAGAGCCTTTTTGTAACGCATGGCACGGTAATATTTTACGGAGAGTGGAGCTATGACAACTTTTGGAACCTGTACAATGTGGAAGAGCAAATTGTCGCCATTTTGTATTTTTAATTTCGCGCATGCGCGTTATTTGCTTTTGATTTTGTCGACAGCACAGGGTAATAGGGTCAGTTGGACGCCGTCTGAGAGAAAAAGAGCACCATGATGCAATTCACTCCGCCAGATATTTGGAAACGGCATGCTGTACTACTTGGCATCCGCGCCGGAAGTTCCAATACGAACATTTCAGAGAGATTAATTGTCAGTCTGAGGGCAGTGCAGGGGATTTGAAGTTGGATGATATATCCAATCAACATCATGGTGTTTGGAGTGATGACTAGTGATGGCGACGTTATGTCTCCATCCATCTTCCCAGTGGGCCTCAGACTCATAACGTCGGCCTACATCAAGAACCTTAAGGAGGTAGTACTGACCTGGGTCAAGAGGGTGGTTGCTGTAAGATCCTATATCTGGCGACAGGACTCTGCACCATGCCACAAAACCAGGAGAACCCTGCCATGACTATCAGACAATTTCTGCGACCACATCACTCCTTATATCTGGCCACTAACTCCCCGAACTGCAACTTGATTATTATGTGTGGGTCGCAATTGAGCGAGAGGCCAACAAAACTCCTTGAAACACTAAAGATGAACTGAAGGCAAGGATTACGGCAACATTCACCATCTTAAACAAGGAGACCGTCCAGAAGAGATACGGGAGATTCCGAAATCTAGAGGCCATGGCTGAAGTCAATGGCAGTTTTATTGAATAAACTTATTCTTTGCCATTTCGAGATATTTTTGTGTAATTCTGGTAAATATATCTGTTAAAATGAGATGCCAGTGTTATTTTCATTTTTGCATAATTTAGACGGCAATTTATCCATCGCAAAAAATTGGATGAATCTAATGGTGACAACGAAGGTGTTTGGAGTGTTCACAATTGATACCTTCTGACACCATGTCCGCAGATCATTTTCATGTTGCCGTTTGGACATCAAATTCGCCCCCACATAAACATACCTAGTTACCTCCCCTTAAATGCTGTCAGTGGTCACGCTCTGACTCAGCACTCCTCATTTCTCATTTAAGAAATTTAATTTTCAGATGATCACAACAATTTTTTCCCTTTCATAATAATGAATTACAAATAATACATTTTATAGCAAAATGACCAACAATACATTTTATCTCTCGTTGAAGGCATACAATTGCGTTTAAAATATATATAGTTGGTGTCATAAAATTGAGTTTTAAATATTTCGATTTCGGCAGTAAATAACCCATAGAAGTGTTGATATGCCGTTAAACAAAATCAGCCAATAACCAAATAAGTGTTTGTTACTTCTTCTCTCTTCCTTGTTTTTTTTATTTTATTTTCGTATTACTCATTCATAATTTCACCACAATATTTTAAAATGACAAAAAAGGCAACCCCTCAAAAAAAAAAAAAACATGTTTTATTTTATCTCATTCAAATTATAATAATTTACGAACACCTGCTTTTTTTCTTAAATTTCTATCTTTGATAATTTCGCGGAAGGCTAAATTTTGTCTGCGTGACCTCAGCCTCTAGAAAATACCACACCGAAATGCGAATTTGTCAGTCGTCGGCACCCGCTCGCATCCGATCATCGGGATCGTCATCCTCGTCTCCTTATTCCAATTATTCCCTCTGGTAGCGGTAGAGGAGATGCCTGTTTAGGCCCAGCCTACTCCTGAAGAGTCGTAAGCAGGATTCATAGACGAGTGAAGGTAGTGGACACGACTTTGTGAGTCGGGCCCCTCTGACAACACCTGGCAGATCCTCTTTATGTTGACGCTTGGATTCGAAAGTCTTGGTTGGCCTTCAGCTGGTTCTACGCCAGAGAGGCCGATTTGTAGCAGCAGTTTTCCCTAGGTCACAGGGTCGATTCTGTCAGGGATGTTTTCAACTGATCCTTGAAACGTCGTTTTGGGCCTCCGCTTAACGCTCCAAACAGTATGATACGTTGGAGTCTAGTGAGACGCATTCTGGACACGTGACCCGCGCAGTGGAGGCGATTTTGAAGGATGATAGACTCGATGCTGGGGAGAGATATTCGAGAGAGGACCTCGTTTTTTGGTGATGCGGTCCTCCCAACTGATGCGAGTTTCGTTTGCTGGAACCGTTGTAGTAACAAAAAAATAATAGAAAGCAAGATTTTTTTTTTAATTTACTAGCAGGGTAACCCAGCATCATTCGGGTTCAAATAATTTAACCTTTGCTACTTAATTACATTAAGCTGGTTGATAAAGAAGAAGAAAAAAAGAAACAAATAAAACAGGAACGCAATTAAAAAGAGAGAAAAAAAAGGCGCTGATATCAGCAGAAAATGTTATCGTCGAACCAACTTCAAATTCCAGCCGAATCTTTTACGTTGTCTTTCACTCTAATACCTTTGCGAAAGGCAGGCATTTCAACTCTATTCCCGCCAGACCAGTCCCTCTAGCCTTGACGGTAGTCCAGAAAAAAAATAACGCTGAATTAAAAACCGTAGAGAATGAAAAACACTCCACTATCTTTCCTACGAAGTTATGACAATTCACAGATAATGAAGAAAAGGAAGCCGTTCAGAGCTGTTATATAATATTCTGAAGGAGAAATATCTTCTGTTCTGAATTCAAAAAACATGGAGAATGCAAAGGGTAATCACTCCACTATATTTCTCAAGAAGACATATCAATTCACAGATAATGAGAAAAAGGGAGTTGTGGATAGTCATGATTCCTTACGACCTGAAGGGAGAAATGATACGTCGAATTCCAAAACGTAGAGAAGGCCACGGAACAACCACCCCACTACCTTTCCTAAGAAATTATGACAATTCACAGGAAATGAAGAAAAGGAAGCTGTGGAGAGCCATGGTACCTTACGTTCTGAAGAGTTAAAGCTAACTCGGTTTACATAGTATAATATATGTATATAAACATTATATACATTAAGTATTTTAGAAGCTCTCAAAAAAAAAAGAACTTTTGTTTTAAATAAATAAAACGTGAGGTAACCTAGAATCATTGGCAAACAAAACAAATTACGAAAAAGTCGTAGATAAATAAACAAACACAAATATCGAAAAGTTTGGTAATTTGGGGGAAAAGATAGCAGATAAAAAAAATAAAAGAATAAAAAGGGATTTAAGCCAAAGACACACAGATATTATGAAGTCATTATTTATAATATATAACATACAATAGAATAATTTAGACTACCATTTTGATAGTAGCGAGGAAGTAATGGATAGCGGCTCGTATTGAGGAACCGGATAATCGAGTTCGAATTCCAGTCGGATCCATTAGATTCACTAATACCCTCTGGAAATGTATGATTCCTCTTCTTCTCCCCAGCTATGGGTCAATAACCGGATAGGCTGCGTTCTATAGTCTTGGGTTGCAACTGGTCTAGAAGAATAAAAATTTGAATTCAAAACCTGATACTCCAGTTTGGGGGTTGTGCAGTAGGCTAATAACCTACTCACTTTAAAAAAAAAAAAAAATTAGCTTGTTAGAGAAACGGAAATTTTGCGGCCCTATGTTCCTCAAGTAATTCATTATACACACACACACACACACACACACATATATATATATATATATATATATATGTATATATATGTATATATATGCACATTTCATTGAATCCGAAAAGAAAAAAATATTAGATCGCATGATAAATTGTATAAAAAAATTAAATAAAACACCTTGTCTGTCGTATTTAATGAAATGTGCATGAAAGAAGGATTGCTAAAAATTATCACATTTGATATATATATATATATATATATATATATATATATATATAAAAGTGACAAAAAGTTTCAACATATATTAAATATAGTTATAAAAAACAGACTGTCGCCTAAAGTTTTGACTTCTATGTTCACTTTTATATTTACACAAAGAGTATCTCTGATATTGAGCACTTTATCCCATAAATATAGCACACCTTAAGACTATATTTCTTTATATATATATATATATATATATATATATATATATATATATATATATATATTTTAAAAAATCATATTTTTAAAGAAAATAATTATATTTTTTAAAAATAATTATAATCTAAGCTCTACTTCTGCATGGAGCACTGTTTTTTTTTTTTAAATAAAAACAAAAATACTAAAGAACCCTGGATTATTTACCTAACATGTTATTTCCTATTTTTTCTACATACCGGCACACACACACACACACACACAGACACAGACACACACACACACACATATATATATGTATATATATATATATATATATATATGGTGATTATCAACACTATCATACATACAGATCATGCGACAAGCATTCATTGGCTAATCTCCTCAAAACTATCTTAAGTCAATTTCGACCAATCAAATCGCCGGCACGCGAGGAATAATTTTTCCGCGTACAAGCTTCGGAGCCGATCTCATGTGACACCGCCTTATATAAACAAAACACGAATAAGCACTCCCATGTTCTTTTTCCTTGCTGCTTGATGAAATCTTCAAGAGCTCCCTTCTTAACCTTTCGGTCAGACATTAAAGAACATTACCAACATTCACGTAAGTACGAACTCTTAACTCTACCAACTTTTCGTAACATGCAACAGGAACCTTATTCTTATAAAACTTCAGTTTAATAATTACTTCAACTTTGCGAGCTCCGGTACAAATATTTCCAAATCTAAGTGACTTAACTCTATCAAACCTTCAGCTTATATGCATGTACACCAAAATTAATAAATTCAATTGTTATGTTTTGAACCATTACGTTGTGTCTTGTGTTTTAAACTATGTGCTATTTTACGTCAAATATAAATTGCATTGTGACCGCTAGATGTTTGCTTGTCCTTTTCACGTCATTCCTAATCAAAGTTAAATAAATGTGGTGCATATCGCCATATATATATATATATATATATATATATATATTTTGACAGTAGCAACACCTAAAGAGAGACTAGTGGGCAAAAATTGATTAATATATCTTTAGAAGCAGAAAGTAAACATTGATTAATATATCTTCAAAAGCAGAAAGTAAAAGTAAGATATAAATAAAAAAATATATAAAATAATATATCTTCAAAAGCAGAAAGTAAAAAAATATAAAATAAAGCAAAAATATAAAGAAAAAATATAAAAAAAATAAAATAAAGTAAAAACATATAAAGTAAAAAATATAAAATAAAGTAAAAAATTATGAAGAAAATATAAAAATATAAAATAAAGTAAAAAATATAAAAAAAAAAATATAAAAAAATAAAATAAAGTAAAAAAAAATGAGAAAAAATATAAAATAAAGTAAAAAAAAAAAAGAAAAAATATAAAAAAAAAAAAGTAGTAAAAATATAAAGTAAGAAATATAAAAAATATAAAATAAAGTAAAAAATATAAAGAAAAAATATAAAAAATATAAAATAAAGTAAAAAATATAAAGTAACAAATATAAAATAATATATCTTCAAAAGCAGAAAGTAAAAATAAGATCTTCAGTTTAGTTGTACTAAAATAAATATTAATACAGAAAAAAAACCCGCTTATTGTAGAAATGTTTAAAGAAATAATAATAAACTACACGTATGTAACTTCAAATAAGTACAGTGTAACCCGCATATAAGAGACCCGGATATAAGAGAAACCCGGATATAAGAGAGATTTTCTCTGGTCCCAAATTAGAGCCTGTGTTAATGTATATAAAATAGACCAAACCCGGATATAAGAGAAACCCGGATATAAGAGACTTCTTCTCTGGTCCCGACAACTCTCTTACATCCGGGTTACACTGTATAATAATAATTATCTATAATAAAAGAAGAAATAACTTAAAATCCGTTTTTTTTTTTGGAACTTCGACAAAACGCGTCATCTCTCTCCTTGAGTTAAGACCAGCTATTTTATATATTTGGTAGTTAAGTTAGACGAGAATTTATTCTTGGGGATTTTTATATAATGAATTTTGTCAGGCAAGGCAGAATTGTAATTTCTAGCGAAAAATTTCATCATAAATCTCCAAATATATTTCATAGATTTAATTGAAAGTTTAATAATTATATTTACGATTTCTATTAATTAAACAATTCTGGTGTATTTCAGATAGAAACTATATACATCTGATTGTCAAATTTAATTTCAAATTTTTAAATTTTCTTAAAAACGGCCATTTTCTTAATTTTAAGAAATTTGTAAACAAACACAAATTTATCGATTTTTAAAATATTTAAAAAAAATTCTGACACGTTATTTTAGTAAAATTAAAAAAAATAAAGTTAAAGTAATCTGATTTCAAAGAAATCTTTGTTACTTATAGCATAAAAAATAATATACAACCAATTATTAGCGTATCTCCAGTTGCTTTGATCTATCCACTACCCTTCTCCTCATCCTTTCTTCTATCACTCCTATCTCACCTTGCTCCAAATTTTCTGTAACCCCTTGCGTCCTAGGGGCTTCCCGCCTTGCTTGGGGTGAAACGCTTAAAAAAAAAAAAATTTTGCAACATTTTTTCATTAATAAGAACTGAAGAAAAAAGAGATAGATAGATAGATAGATAGATAGATAGATAGATAGATAAGAAAAGGTCACTGATGGAATCTCTGCTCGACACACTTTCCTCTTTTAATCTTCTTCAAAGTAGTCCTCTTCTCGAGCTACACACTCTATTCAGCATGGTTTACATTGCTGAAAGCATTCCTGGAACTTCATTTTTGGGGTAAAGCAAGCAGCTGATTCATCGTATGTTAGACATTTTGACGGTCGTCTTCGAGTATAGAATCCAGAGGTTAGCAGTGGATATTTCGGAGATAGTAGGAAAGCGTAGTTCAGGTTAGCAGTGGATATCGTAGCAGAGCGTAGTACTTCCTTCTGTCATCTTCGACTGACAAGTTGGCACTGGTCATTCGGGTAGGAGAAACAAAAAATGGCCGCCTTTATACACGACGGATACAATGTTCTGCGGCTTCTGATTGGTTAACCTTCTATTGGTAGACTATAAAGGGAGTTAAGTCATTTTGACTAACTCACTAGTTACATGTATATATACACAAAAAACTGTAACATCATATTCTCTTGGATTTCCTCGACATCTTGAAATAGTGTTCCTTTTAAGTGGGATTTGACTTATGAAGAAGAAAAAGGCACAAGATGTGAGTTGTGTAGAATATGGTGGTTGTTAGACTTGAGTAATGAAGTCTTTGCCCCGAAACTGCTACACAAACTCTGGTCAATGATGGAACATTTACGGTGTGTTGAGACGACCACACTCTACACACGCTCCTTATAAGCTCTCCTATAAACCTGAGAACTCAGCGATAACTTTATAACTTAGTGGGTAAGCGAGTAAGTGAGTGTGAAATAGTCATAAATAGGTATGAAAAAGCTCCGATAGAAAGATAAAGATGTTAAATAATGAAAAAAAATTGAAATGGATAATAGGTCAGCGCTTACGCATCTCTCTCCATTAATGAATAGATAATTCTGGCTGTCTGGGGATTGTTTACGTTCATAAAAACAATACGCTAGAAATCGTCTTTCACTCTGCCGAAGCGCTGATGGCTTAGGGGTAAAAACTCCGACTGATACCAAATTGGTCGGGTTTCGGTCTTGGCTTGAAGTATTCTGTTGCCTAGTCGCACTGATGAGCTGCCTAACAGGCCTGTATGCGAATGACATTATAGTGTGTGTAGCTCCAGAAGAGGAGATTAAATGCCGGATTGGTATGCTTTTTTTAAACCACCTCTCCCGACTCTTCTTCATCAGACTTCCTATATAAAATCAATCATCTTTGCAAAAAGAAGAGATTATTGGAACATCTGACTTGAATCGAACTGACCAGTAATCATTTGCAAGATTAGATACATGCTGAATGAAAACAAGAAACAAAACTACGTACCAAGAGAACAAAGATCTTATGGGATAATAATTTGATAATAACATATATATATATATATATATATATATATATATATATATATATATGTATATATATATATATATATATATATATATATATGTGTGTGTTTGTGTATATTGTATACTGTGTGCTTGAAAAAAAAAAAATTAGAAAAAAATTAGGAATAAGAATAGTGTCTTAACTAAAATGCATTAATTGCGTAGATATATATAAACACATAATATATATATATATATATATATATATATATATATATATATATATATAACTGCAAAACTATCTTAATAATGCGAAAATTATAATTGAAATAGCCAAATAGAAAAAAATAAAAAAAAAATTTTGAACTCGAAAAAAAAAAATTTACATATATATATATATATATATATATATATATATATATATATATATATATATATATATATATGTATGATTTTTTAATAAAAAATATCCATACACAGTAACATAAAGGGAACAAAAATAACATACAAAATATACACAATATAAATTTACACATATATATATATATATATATATATATATATATGTGTTTGTGTTTGTGTGTGTGTGTGTGTGTGTGTGTGTGTAAACTGTAAAATAAATCCTTAAAAATGCGAAAATTTCTTTACAAAAACGCCAAACAGATAAAAAAAGCTTGCAAACAATTTGGAACTCGAAAAAAAATTATCGTAGATTCTCTCTCTCTCTCTATATATATATATATATGTGTGTGTGTGTGTGTGTGTGTGTGTGTTTGCGTCTGTGTGTGTGTGCGTGTGTGTGTGCGTCTGTGTGTGTGCGTCTGTGTGTATGTGTATGTGTTTGTACGTGTATATCATTGGTTGCCGGTATGAGCGGATATTTACTTTATATATATATATATATTTTTATATTTACTTTATATATATATTTTTATATATATATATATAAATTAAATATCCGCTCATACTGGCAACCAATGATATACACGTACAAACACACGCACACACACATATATGCTTATATATATATATATATATATATATATATATATATATATATATACACTGAGTAACAGAGAGAATGAATCAGAGAGAAGTTGAAGGGCGTGGAGGATTCCCTTGAATGAATGGGTGTACAATATTAGATTCCCAAACAGGGGTTCAAATCTAATCAAGCCATTTCATAAATAATTATATTTCTGATATATTTTCGCAAAGATTCAGAACAAAAATATTTCTTTCTTACTTTTGCCCTCTTTACCTTTTTTTAATTTTCGACGTCTTGATTTGTCAGGGAATTGAGTTGGCAGTGATTCCATGCTTTCCCACGTATCCACACTCCAAAATCTGTGATATAATTATAACGAGAATTGCAACTTGACTAAATTCATCACGATTCCCAACTATATCGCCATGCTCCTCGGCGACAGAGGTAAGGATTAATTGTGGCCGCTCTGTTATTCTTCAAAGAAATCTAAATGGTGTTAATAGCCTTATAGTCACACTTATATAGAAAGCCTGTCGCAGAGAGACAATTTGGCATGCAAAAAAAAAAAAACAAAACAAAATAAACTCCAAGAAAACAATAAAACACAGGCTCATAGATGTATTTCTGCAATTATTTACTTATAATTTACGTATTTCCAGTGTATGTATGTATGTATGTATGTATGTATGTATCTATCTATCTATCTAAGTCTAATGTCTGTCTATCTATCTATCTATCTATCTATCTATCTATCTATCTATCTATCTATCTTCGTTAGCTATCTATCTCAGTTTGCTAATATCTATCTATCTATCTACACACACACACACACACACACACACATACACACACATATATCTATATATATCTATATATATATATATATATGTATATATTAATCGGTATGACCTCAAGAATGGCAGTACAGCCACTAACACGCAAGGGGTTACAGGGTGTGGAGAAAGCTATCTATTTCAGTCTCTTCATTATCTATCTATCTATCTATCTATCTATCTCAGTTCATATATGTTTATCTATCGTTCAAAGAATTTAAACTAAAAATTCATAAAAGAATTACACGGACAAACACACACACACACACATATATATATATGTGTGTGTGTGCGCGCGCGTATGTGTGTGTGTGTGTATATATATATATATATAATTATTTATTTAAAAATATGATTCCAAATCGCTACATAAGAGGTCTCATGTTTCAAAACAAGAGCCGAAAACTTCAATATAATCCTTTAAATTAAATTGAGTTGAAAGTAACTTGTTTCCTTAAGACACCAAAAGTTAAATGGAAAATTATTGACAAGGCTAGAATATGTAAAGCTTGGGATGACCCATGCCCTTTGTGCCTCCATGAAAAATTGCACATTATTAAACTTCTAAATAATAATAATCTATTAAATAATATACACGAGTTAACGGTTTTTTGTAGGCATCATCAGATTTTTGGTTTGAATTATTAGATAAAAAAAAAAATATATAACTTGTTTAACAAATAAATAGCCCAATCATCAGATTCATAGTAGGAATAATTAACTACAAACATGCATACAACATAAACACACTTCATAATCCATAGCCTAAATTAGTAGTTTAAATACCTTACATATAAGATAACCCCTTTATGAAGTCGTCAAAAAACAAACGTTACGAAAATTTTTTTTTTTTTATATGCACAATTCCCTTTCATAATAAAATAAAATAAAATAAAATAAATAAATCCATAGACAAACAAACTAGACGATGGCCAATACATCTTCCGTTTCATTTTGACACCCCACCTTTCCCCCGACTTGACACCTTGAAAGTATCTCTATACCGCTACTTATTATAAACACCCTACACTCGCCTACCCAATTTAGACAATTCACCCCTAGCTGTTACCATATGGATTTTGATTTCAATTTTAAAACAAGTAAATTTCAGATATACGTTATTCCAACAAAAATTTCGCTTGAAGATGGAACGGAGCCCATTTTACTTTCAACTCAATTTAATTTAAAGGATTATATTGAAGTTTTCGGCTCTTGTTTTGAAACATGAGACCTCTTATGTAGCGATTTGGAATCATATTTTTAAATAAATAATTATATTTATGCTCTACTTTTGTATCGAGCACTATTTTTTTTTTAAATAATAACTAAAATACTAAGGAACTTTGGATTATTTACCTAACCAGTTCCTTCCTATTTTCTATATATTTTCACACACATATATACATATATACACATATATATATATATATATATATATATATATATATATATATATATATATATATATACACACTAATGTTGGGAAACCTTTTTAGAAAAATAACGATATAAATAGGAAATTTACAATAATTTAAATCTATTTTAAAAATGTGTTCATGTTCTTCACACACACACACACATATATATATATAAAATACACATAAACACACATATATATATATATTTATATATACATATTTATATATATATATATATATATATATATATATATATATATATATATATATATATATATATATAATGTTTTTTCTAAAGACAAAAGACAAGTTATTTTTTAAATTGTTTATTTTTAAAAAATTTTCTTGTTTTCATAAAAAATTTTTTTTTTTTGGATCACAAATGTAAAAACTGTCCATAATTTTTGCATATCCGAAAACGATTTCTTGCTATTCTTTCAGCTATTATCAAAAAAATTTAAATATATATATATGCAAAATTTTTTAAAAGTTTTAATTTTTTTTTTTAATTTATATAAACACCGGTTACCGTGGGATCACCGTCGTAATGCAGCGTCAATCATTGTCACTACCTGGATGTGCGGTTGGTGCTGGATAATGGTCCCATATTGTTAATCGGACAGCCGAGTTTCTATCCTCGTTAGGTTCGGTATATTCACATACGCGCATCTATTCACTCCTCTTTTATGGGTCAATTCATAAGACTTGTATCGTTAAAGCAGTATCATCTAAAAAATATTACAATCTAAAAATATTTTCGGGCTTTAAATCACCTGCAAAGGGCTGATAAACCGTAAAAACAAAACAGTCACTGAAATACTTATTATCTACAAAGTTTTGTCTTTTACATTTATTTACACTGCCTGGAATATAAATGTATAGAAACTGTGGTGGCTTCAAAAATCGAGGTCAGTTTATATATTGATTGTAATATAGAATTGAACACTGAAAATATCATACATTTCTGTTGTTATCTATCCACTTCATTTCAAACCTTTCATTTTCTACTAAAGGGTGTTTCATTAAAACGGATCAAAGTCAGCAGTAAATAAATCAATGTTATTAGTGAACATTTATTTATTTCTCTATTGGATCATCTTATTTAAGTCATGGCAATTATGTGTGAAAAATAATATCACCCAAATATCCGTCAAGGCTTTGGCGTCACACCTCTACTCGATGGTCAAAATTTTTGATGATGTCTTCGCATAGTTTCTCTTCGATCTCACCAATATGCCTTATTATCTCATCCTTCAGCTTTTGAATTGTTACTGGCTTGTAGGCATAGACTTTACTTTTCAGATGATCGCAAAGGAAGAAATCTAAAGAGATAAAATATATTGGTAATTCTATTAAAGTTTGTGTCATTAAGTCGGATTACATATAAGGGTGTTTCATTAAAACGGATCAAAGTCAGCAGTAAATAAATCAATGTTATTGGTGAACATTTATTTATTTCTCTATTGGATCATGTTATTTAAGTCATAGCAATTATGTGTGAAAAATAATATCACTCAAATATCCGTCAAATTTGAAAAAAAAAGAAAAAAAAAAACATTAAACGCTTAAACTTAATTCACATTTAAAATCGGTTCAATTTATTGGAATACCCCTTTTATTCGCTTACATTCAGATCAAACGCCACATTCAGTCACTCTGTAACCTGCGTAACTTTCTAGCCTTGTATTAGGTGAATTTTATTAAGAAAAACAAATGGAATTTATAATCTTTCTTTTCTTATGTGCCGTGTCCTTTCAGGACGTAGGCTAACATGGCTTTGGATGGTAATGGGATATCTACTGCAATTTGATGTTTCAACATAGTGCGGGAAAAAATCTGCTTCGTTAGTCATGTATTGAAAGATACATGATCGCCTAAGCGTGTATCACGCATGGCACATAACTGACTGAGACTCACAGTGTATACTGGAGGCAAGAGAAGAAATATCGAATAACCGAATCGACAGTTTTGAGCAAATGAATGGGAGATCTAAGGCCAAAAAGAATCAGACAATGAGGGGGTTAATAAATTTTTATAAATTAAAAATCATGATTTAAACAGGAAGATAGGGAGAGCCGTGATCGAGAATAGACAGACTATATGTGGAACTACAATGAAACCGTTATTGACTATCAGAAAGTAATAGCAGAGATTTCTGGAACACATATTGAGGAAAGAAATCTTAGAGAACTTAACACTCACAGAGCACAGTAATGGCAAATTTTCACCTTTTAAAAACTGTTATGACGTATTTTAATTGAAGGGTTAGATTCTCCAGAAAACACAAGATTTAAACGAAATTATTATGTAATTCCCCATATTATAATAATTTCTTTTTTAAAAAAATAATGACCAAAATAAAGGGTGCGTATTATGCACAGCTACAAAAAAATCTTTAAAGAATTGCTGTAAAATAAAATAAGAATTATCATAAAACTAATTTAGAATAATATTATTCCATGATTATGTTGACCATGTTCGCCATAGTCTATGAATATAGAATCCATCGCATTAGGTAATCTCTTCAATGAAACAACGTTAAAGATTAACACTCAGTTGTCAGACACTCTACTGAATCTGACTATATCGCCAATACCACCAGCAGCTGTTCCGTAATTCTTCAGTCTTCAATATCAAAGACTGGCAGTGAATATTCGGTAAAAAAACATGGCCGCCTTTATACACGTCGCATTAAATATTTTGAGCCTTCTGATTGGTTAACCCTTCTATTGGTGAACTATAAAATGAGTCAGCTCATTTTGGCTGGCTCACTAGTATCAGGGTACCCAAAAATTCCAACAGTTTAAATCATTTTTTTTTAAATAAGAGACGCAAAATTTATAGGGTTGGATTACCAAACAAGGAGTGCGTATTATGCATGAGTAGAAACATTTCCCCCCACTTTCTGCACAATTTTAGGTGTGCGTATTTTTGTGATGTCAACGAACACACGTTTGACTCTTTTGCAATGCTAACGAATACTCGTTGTCACTTTTGTAATGCTCGTTGTAGTAGAGACTTTGTAATCGCAGATACAACTATAGTAACGCCGTTGAACAATACTGGTGTCAGACGCCTTCGAATATAACTCGCGCTAATAGGACTTGGTCGATAATACTCGCTCGTAAAGTAAACAGTGAATAGTAATTCGTATAATATACTTAATAGTGTAGGGAATAGTGGTCCGTATAGTAATAGAGGATAGATTAGAAATAGAGATCCGAATAGTAATAGAGGATAGACTAGGAATGTCGGTCATTTCGACGTCACGCGACTTCCTATATACGCGTTTCCTCTACGGTCACGCGGTCTACTTAATTTAATAATGGGATCGCCTGTATTTACTCACTGGCGATCTGTGTTCAAACTCAAGTGTCGGCAGCATCGCTTTATTTCTAAATAACAGGTATTATGGATGAAGGCGTATTATACGTGGAGAATTACAGTATATGCGCATTGAAAATATTTCTGAGAATGATTTTAGTTCGGCGACGAATTCCTTAAATTTCAAAACCAAACATTCGCTTTCTTTTTGCATTGATTTTGAATGAAATTTTTTTTTATAGAATTAAAAAATCAGATGTTTTTTTTTTTCCTATTTGAATAATTGATCATATGAAAAAAAATTAATTAAATCCTAGCGGAATGTTTTTTTTTTCTTTTCAATTAACGTCAAATTAAATTTTCCTGTGCATATATGTTTTTCTTGCTTGTGTGTGTGCGTGTTTGTTCAACAGGGAAAGAATGATTAGGAGACAGACCTTTTTTTTTTTTTTTTGCCGACGGCTTTGGAAATCATAAAAATTTTCCGAACTTTAACAAAATTGATTTATATTTATGATTATACTCTTACGAAATTATATTAGGTAAATTATTAGTAGACAATACACGTGTTAAAAATTAGTATACCAGACCTGTCAACTACGGATTATTACCAATCTATCTATCTATCTATCTATCTATCTATCTATCTATCTATCTATCTATCACTGTAACTACAGAATGAACTCTTCCTAACACTATGTATACTACGCCTCTCAAGAGAGAGGGTCGAATCGAGTCGAGCCGATAGTAGTTCACTCCAAACCAGACTGACAGTCATAATAACACCTTCCACATCTTGTATTATTATTTCGTGTAATATACCTTCGTTATTTCTACTCTTGTGTTCGTGTCGTTCTTCCTTGGTCCTAGCCTGGACGATAAGACTACCTATCTTTGTTTCTTCAATATCTATCTATCTATCTATCTATCTATCTATCTCAGTTTTTCTGTGTCATCTCTGGATATATATACCATTTAATCCAACCGTAAGTATATGATATAAAAATGTATATTTAATATCCTTAAAAATTTTAAAGTAAAAATTCATCATGGTAACACATACACACACAGGTACTCAGAATGGTGGGATTTATTTTCCAGACATTAAATAGTAATACGAACTACTATATTGTGCTTGTTTTGGTGTGATGAACCAACCCCAGAAATACCACCCTGCATTTATATATATATATATATATATATATATATATATAATTATTTATTCGAAAATTATAACATAAATATGTTATGAAATCACTAGAAAAATAGCCATTTTGTTTCAACATTTCTGGTGTTTTGTCAAGACTTGATAAGACAAAAGAAGTGTTTTTCTAGAAACAATTTTTAAAAAATATTTATGTTATAATTCCCATTGAATAAATATATTTAGTCTACTCTATATTCAAAACTGATTTTTAATTGTATTTTTTGGTTATTGAATTTATTTGATACATAATCCCATATATATATATATATATATATATATATATATATTAGTATATGATTGGTGTATACGGATAGATTTCAATAACAAAAAAATACTATTCTTAAAAGAGTGCTCAATACCGAGTAGGACAAATATAATTCATTCGAAAATTCTAACATAAATATTTTATAAAAATCACTTCAAAAATAGCCATTTTATTTCAACACTTCTGGTGTCTTATCAAATGATGTTGTTGACTCCATTTCTAAGTTAAAAAAGGAAGGAAGGAAGGAAGGAAGGAAGGAAGGAAGTGTTATATATCGTATTTACGAACACTAATGTGTATGTCCCAATCTTACTAAATACGTTGGACACTATTGTAAGTGGGGGTAATATGGTGTCTAAGTAGTCCAGCACTAGCAGTGGTTTACCTACTTCATGTCGTTGGCGAGTATTTTATTTTGTCGATGTTATAAAGATTACTATTTAATTTCCAACCTCTTTTTTGTTATTCCGCATTCAGTAACCTCTTCTAGGTTACAACATTAAGCTTGGATGTGCAGGTGGTGTAATGGATAACAGCTGGGAAGTTTTTATCGGAGAGTCGAGTTCCAACTCCAGGTAGGTTCTTTATATTCACATCAAAAAGGTATGATTTCAACTTTTCTTCCTTCAGGTATGGGTTAATTAGTAAGACTAGTATCAGTAAATCATTATAATTACGAAAAACAATTCTTAAAATCAAAACTATTTTCTGGCTTTAAAATAAACTGAAAAGTATTAACAAGCAGTAAAAACAAGACAAATAAGTTAATCAATGAATAAGTACTGTGAACGTCGCATCTACTATAACCTAACACTAGGGTTCGGGTTATATATATATATATATATATATATATATATATATTCAATTATTTATTTAAAAATTATAACGTAAATATATACAATCACTATAAAAATAACCATTTTGTTTCAACACATCTGGTGTCTTATCAAGTGATGAAATCTAAATTCAACATAATCACTTGATAAGAAAACAGAGGTGTTGAAACAAAATGGCTATTTTTGTTTTAATTTTAAATAATATTTTTATGTTATAATTTTGAAATGAATAATTATATTTGCTCTACTCTGTATTGAGCACTCTTTTAAGTAAAAAAAAATAAAATATATAGTAATTGTTGGTTATTGGAATTTATTCCGTATATACCAATCATAAAAACTATATATATATATATATATATATATATATATATATATATATATATATATATATATATATACATAATTGTTTGCTTATTTGTTAAAAAATAATTACATTTCTGATGACACACATATACACAAACTCGCACCCACGCCACAATATATATGAGCGAGATACCAACAAAATTTCTTGTAACAACAAAAGTGAGCTGATGGCAATGATTATCACAGTATTCATCAACTTAAACAAGGAACTCGTCCAGAAGAGTTGCAGGAGATTCCGAAGTCGTCCGGAGACCATAATTGAAATCAATGGAAAGTTTAACCCTAACCCTAACCCGCATCTACGATGCCTATGCGAATACATATGGCAGTTTATTTGTGGTTTTGTTTTTTCTTTTTTCTTTTCTTGGCTAAACATCAATGTCTGACAGCTACATACTACTTTTACGTACCAATTTGTGTTCCAGCAAGCATAAAAAACACACACACAACAACACTCTCCCTTGAGTGTCTCTTGAGCCTTTTATTGGGTGAACAGTAGTCTAAGAGAAAAAGAGAGAAAAGACGAGCATTCATTTTGTTCGCTTTTTGTCTCGTCTTGACTGAGGAGGAAGAGACGTAGAGCGTTTCTGATTGGTCGCTTGCTATTTCAAGGTCAGTTCTTTATATGTTCGTTGTTGTGTGCTTAGTGGATATTTGTTTTCAGAATCGCCTGCCGGAATAGGTATTGTTCCAGTAGGGTCTCTTGGGTAAACAAATATGATGTTGAAAGACACGAAACTTGTCATGACCCCCAAGTCCTAACATCACTGATGAGGCGATCCGGCGCACCTGTTGAGTGTGCTTCATTAAAACATATATATATATATATATATATATATATATATATATATATATATATATATATATACGATGTGAAGGAAAGTAATATATAAATTCCAACGTTCACAGATAGTAGAGCGATAATTATTTATTTATAATTTTATCATATAGACAAAATCATTTTACTCACTACAAAGATGCAACTTGGTTTCAATGCATTTCAACTGCACTTCGACGGGTGAGAATCGAAAATCGTCGAAGGATTAATAAAGTATATATATATATATATATATATATATATATATATATATATATATATATATATATCCTTCAAATTTCAAAAACTGTTTGAAAAGTCGTCTTTTAGCGTCATCATTAAGCTGCATTGTCATGTTCGGCTTAATATCGAAACATCGTGGTCGAAGAACATGAGCCACGCAGACGGTTTTAAACTCTATGAAAACAAGCAAGTGGGGACTGGGCAGCTCAAACGCAGATCTAGGTTGTAAGTTTCCAAGGAGATCATTTTGAAGGGCCATATTGACGTCGAGAGGTGATCTTTTTTCTTTTATGTGTTTTTTTGTTTGTTATTATAAAGTGTCAGTATAATTGTTTCCGCAAATGCATACTGTGAAATTTTACATTCCATGTCGCCATTGGCTTCAGTCGTACAGACCTCAACGGTATATCATAAATTTGTTGTTCATTGTCGCTTTATTCTACGAACGGGACAGACGTGGTCACATCGATTCTAGTAATTATCGAAAGGAAGACTGAGGAACGTATTCATTCTGCCATTTGCTATCTCGCTTCTCTAATGCATCTGGATGTGGGAGGCGGGTTAACTATTCAAAATTTTTGGGGCCTTACACTTTCTTCGTGACGTTTTGGCCTTATTACTAAAACATAGACAAAGGCAACCCACCACAATCTGAATTCCACACCAATGAAGCCTTCTGACTGTTTCAGGTTTTTGAGTATGTTTTTCTAGTGAGCCAGTCAAAATGAGCTGACTCATTTTATCGTTCACCAATAGAAGGGTTAACCAATCAGAAAGCTCAAAATATTCAATGCGACGTGTATAGAGGCAGCCATTTTGTTTTTTTTTTTCCCAAAAATATTTCCATTGCCAACCTGATATCGAAGACTTAAAGAATTATTTAACAAGCCGCTACTTTCTCTGAATCTTCACTGCCAAACTCTGATATTGAACACATTACGGGCTTCATCTGGATTCCATATTCAGGGACTCCGGCAAACATGGTCAACACTGACTGGCAGCTTCCGAATCAGACAGAGCATTATTATGTTTCTAAATGAAAAACAATACAAACTCAAATTCAAAATCTGTCTATATTTCTGAGATGAAGTATTATGTACATTATCATTTTAGTATTCGAACATGTCCTCATCTTTGTCGGCATATTTATGACAACGTTTCGGTCGCTGTAAAATCCGGCCTTCTTTATTAATGGAATGTCGAGTTACCCTTATTTCGAACACTACCCTTCAAAAGGTTCTAGTTTTCAATTTTTACATATATTAACTATTGATGTCAACAATCAAATGAATCTCCTGATTAATTTTATATGAAATCCACTATGTTAAATCAATTGGTTAAAATAGTTGAAAATTTATATCACTGTAAATTGATGCCATATGTTTACTCAGACACATGGCACAGTGGATAAAGGCGTTAGTCAGATCCAGTGACAAACCTAAAGAGTGTGAGTTCAATACCCGGTTAAGGCAGGAGAACTTTCAGAGGAAAATTTAGGAGATAATTGATAACTGACATCCATTAAACATGGCACGTGGAACTAGAACAGTCTACCCCAGTGAGCGAAATAAAAAGTTCAGTTCGACATTCCAACCACCTGAAGAAGGCTGGAGCGTAAAATGACCGAAACGTTGTAATAAATATGTGGACAATAGTCCGAATAATGTAAATAAAACTAAAATTCTTAATAATGTTAGTATATAACTCTCAGCTACAATTGTAGAATGGGTTTGCTTCTTTTATTTTTTATTCAATCATTTCACTTCAAGTAAGACAACAGAGGCCCTAAGAGGCAGGAGTTTTTTTAATTTTTTATTTATTTAGTTTTTTTTTTATTTTATTTTTATTTTATTCATTTTTTATTTTATTTTATTTCCAAAACTTAGACAAAGACAACCCACCACAGTCAGAATTCCACCCCTCCGAGGTCTTCTGACCAGTAGCTTTCTAAATGAAAAACAATCCAGACTAAAATTAGTAATAGTAAAATTAGTATATAACTGTTAGCTGCAATTGTGGTAGTCATTGAAACAAATTCTTTAGGCAGGTTATTCGATATTTCCCTCTGTGACACTTGTCAATAAGTCCTTTGAGTGTTATATTCTCCAAGCACTCTTTCTGCGTTTTGTCCTAGAAATGTCATTCGTTGTGCAGGTTTCGGTTATGTACAGCACATGGCTACATCCATTATTGCCTCAATAAAGAACAATACCTTTTAGTTATCTCTTTATTATACGAATGACAGGCGTGGTAGCATCATTTATTGGAGCAAGTGCGAGTAAGATACTCAGGAGAACGCATGCAGAGTAGTTCGGCTTAGTATTCTCCCACGTACTGGCTAGCCTTACTAAGGAATCTGGGTGCGGAAGGCGCGTTGACTCGCCTCCCTGTCTTTGAGTCGTTTGTTGTCTTATACGCAGAACTTAAACGAAGGCAATATATCAGTCAGAATCCCACACTCCAAGTGAGGTGTGTGTGTGTGTGTGAGGGATTCTTCTGACCGGTAGTTTACCATTCTAGGCCAGCATCCACATTCTGGAACAAGTGTAAGAAACATTTTTTTTTTTTTTCATTTTACTTAAAACTCCCTCGTACTTTACATTTGCGATTTATTGTAATCTCAGCACGCGTCTGTGGAAGCAGGTTGCTATGGTTTCGAATCTCCTACGTCATTTGGAAGGAAGAATGTTTTAAAATGCGCCGTCGGAAAGAAAAAAATGGCGGCGGGGGCGGGGGGAGGAACCACATGGCTGGATATTTTCTGTACAGACATAAACATTTAATTAGTTTTGCTTTGATTTCATCGAAATTACTTTGTATTTTTGCATCAGTCCGATCGAATTATTATTATTTTTTTTGTTTTATTGAATCAATTTCTCTTTTTTATTATTCGATTTTCTACCGTCTGGTAATTAAAATTATTTTCATTTTTACTCTAATTGGCATCCCTTGACCTCCTAAAGAATCGAAAATATAATAATAATAATAATAATAATAATAATAATAATAATAAGAAAAAAAAAGAAGAAAAAAGAAAGAAAGAAAATGGTATCTTGCAGACATGACCATACTGTCTAATAAAATATCGTCAAAAGAATTTGAAGAACCAATAAATGTAAGGAAATCGAAAATAGCAGGTGCTGTAAGCTTGGATGTGCGGGTGGTGTAATGGATAATGGCTCCAAATTGTTAATCGGAGCGCCGAGTTCCAATTCCGGGGTGGTTTATTATATTCACTTGCTCCCAGCTATGGGTTAATTAGTAAGATTTGTACCCGTAAATCATTCAGTCAGTTATGTGCCATGCGGGATACACGCTTAGGCGACCATTCATCTTTCGATACATGACTGACGAGGCAGATATTTTTCCCCCAGTAGGTTGCCATTTCTTTCTGCGGTAGGCCAGTTGTCATCCAAGACTATAGAACCTGTTTTGTCCTGAAAATTGCCCAAAGCTGGTGGGATGGGGGGGGGGTTAAAGGGAATTAACACATAAGTGAATGTCATAGTTTCGGCTTCAATTCGAACTCGACTCTCCGATTCCTCAATCCGAAACGCTATCCATTACTCGATCGTACTTCCGTGCAGGTAATCCTTATTATCTCAAAAAAAAATAAAAAAATAAAAAATAAAAAAATAAAAATAAAAAAAAATTCTTACAATCAAAAATATTTTCTGGCTTTAAAATAACCGTCAAAGGTTTGCTAAGCAGTAGAAAATTATTTTCATTTTTACTCTCATTGGCATCCCTTGACCTTCTAAGGAATCGAAAATGGTATAATAATAATAATAATAATATTATTATTAATAATAATAATAATAATAATAAGAAGAAGAAGACGAAGAAGAAGAAGAAGAAGAAAGAAAGAATAAAAAGACAAATGTTATCTTACAGACATGACACTACTGTCTAATAAAAATATATCGTCAAAAGTATTTGAATAACCAATAAATGTAAGGAACACTATTTACATTATTCGGACTATTGTCCTCATCTTTGTCGCCATATTTATTACAACGTTTCGGCCTTCTTCAGGTGGTCGGAATGTCAAACTGAACCCTTTATTTTTGCTCAATGGGGTAGACTCTTCTAGTTCCACGTGCCATGTAAATGGATATCAGTTATCTCCTGTTAATTCCCCTCTGAAAGTTCTCCACTGCCTTAACCGGGGATCGAACCCGCACTCTTTCGGTCCTGTCACTGGATCTAACTAACGCCTTTATCCACTGTGCCATGTGTCCTTAAAGACTAAATGCAAGGAGATAGAAAGTAAATGTATTCGATATCTAAAGACGTTGGTATCTAGATTTGAGAGCGGCAGAATATCGTTCCATCCATTTGCACGTAACCGCAATACGGAAACATTTCAAAACTTCATCAACAGTACGACAATAAGAAAATACGAGACCCAAATTACTTAATCTTTCCTGCGCACCTACAGGCAAAGATGTGAAGCGATGGACACTTATTATTTAAACATTCTGTCTGCAAACGAATTTACTAACAGAAAACATCGTTCGTGCCTCCCCTCCTGAGGTCAATGTACTGATGATGAGTGCATAGGGCCATGCTCAGGAGGTTTTGAGGACCGGGGAACCACCTCTTAATTGCTGGTGTTCCCAGGTTCACCCTGACCCAGGGTGGTAGCAACTGTTAGGGTCCCACCTATAGGCAAATATCTAACACCGAAACTGAGGTAAAAAGCATTATAAAAGTGTGAGAATAGGTTTTAATACCAGAAATTCATTGTAAAAAATTATTGCCATAAATAATATTCCAAGCTATACGTTTTTGGAAAAATAATATTACCAGGTATACGTTTATGAAAAAAGTAATATTACCAGCTATACGTTTTTTGAAAAAATAATATTACTAGCTGTACGTTTTTGAAAAATAATATTACCAGCTATACGTTTTTTAGGAAAAAATAATATTACCAGCTATACGTTTTTTAGGAAAAAATATTAACAGAAATAGATTTTTGACAAATCAAAAGTATTACTAGGAAAAAAAAAATGTTGTCGACATTAAATGATCCATTGAGGTTGACAAAACAAACCAGCGCAAGCCTCCTCTTTGTTTTCTTCTTCTTCGCCTCCTCTTCGTTTTCCTCGCGTCCTCTTCGCCTTCTTCTCTTCTTCTTCGCCTTCATCTCATTGTCTTCTTCTTCTTTTTTTTCTTCTTCTTCTTCTTCTTCTTCTTCTTCTTCTTCTTCTTCTCTGCCTTCTCTTCTTCGTAGCTGGGATAAGAATGTTTTTCAGAAAAAAAACAAAAAAAAAACAAAAAGACATTCTCTACGAAGTGTTATAAGAAACAGGATTCACTATAAACGTCTTCAAAGCAGAAACTATGATGTGAAATTGGAATGAAATCAAAGTTGTTACCTTCCAGGATTTGAAATTAGTAAATATCAAACACTTCAAATAACTCGGGGTATGGGTCAGTTATCAGATAACAAATTTTGTATAGAAGATAAGGAAATTGAACATAGAATAGGCTGCCCTAGAGGTAGTTTGAACTGTGAAATGATGAAACCTTGGCTTGATGTATGGATCAGTTATAACACATTTTGTATAGAATATAAGGAAATTGAACATAGAATAGGATGCTCTTGAGGTAGCTTTGTACAATCCATAAGACAACAGCTGTAGGATGAATGAAGGAATCCATATGGTCACACGTTCTTTTATGTGCCGTGTTGCCTCAGGACGTAGGCGATCATGGCTCTCCACTTCCTCCTTTCCCTTGCAGTTCTCATTATGTCTTGTCATTTGGCTACTTCTCTCTCACCTTGTTCTGTCACCCATTTACTTAAGCCCGCCAGGTATGTCACGCTTTTCTTACCTTTGTTTCCCTTTCCTTCGATCCGCCCTGTGATTATCAGATTCACCAAGCCCTCCTTTCTCATTACGTATCCCAGAAATTTACTAACAGAAAACATCAATCTTGCTTTCCCTTCTGAAGTCAATGTACTGATGATGAGTGAATGGGGTGATGCTGATGACGTAGGTATTCGTAGTTGGGATAAGAATCTTCTTTAACAAAAAAAAAAAAAAAGACAATAAAAAGACATCCTCTACCAAATGTTACAAGAAAAAGGATTTAATATAAACCTATTCAAAAAAAAAAAAAAATACAACGTGAAATTAGAATGAAATAAAAAATGTTACCTTCCATGAATCCCTCATAAAAATTCAGGATATGAAATTAGTAAATATCAAATATATACCTCAATTTATATACCTTGGTGTCTAAATCAATTATAACAAATTTAGTATAAAAATTGAACATAGAATAGGATGCTCTTGAATTAGTTTAGTACAACTAAACTGCACTAAATAGTGGAAACCATATGATTCCACTAAGGAACCTAAAAGGCATCACCGTCCTGGTCGTTTTTCTTGTTTTGAAAGAGATTTTATATAACGCTATGTCATACAAGATATTGTACACGGATATGCATATATCTGTTACTAGCAGGATAACCCGTCTTTGACCGAGTGTTTCATTATTGGGAATTTTTTGCCGATCAATTGGGGCAGTTTAAGTCAACCCACCCAAAAATCAATATTAGTAACAACGATTGGGGGCAACTGAGGCCCATCCCCAAGTGGGGGGAGGTAACAATTTGAAGAGGGGGTGCGTGAAAAGATGTTGTAAGCTTGGGTGTGCCGTTGGTCTGATGGATAACCGCTCAGAATTGTAAATCGGTGTGCCGAGTTCCAATTCCAGTCTGGTTTGTTATATACACTTACGAGCCAGCATCAGTGGGAAAGGTATTATTTCACTTCTTCTCCCAACCAAGTGCAAGTGGCACATCTTTAGATAAATACTTATACTAATGTACAACATATAGTTTTGCACCACTTGCACCCTCGAAGATGATCTTGTGAGAAGATCGAAAGTACTTGGAAAATGAAAATAAAAGAAATTTATAACAGCTATATGAGATCTCTCACATCCTTTAACATCAATACACGGAAGGTTATCCGTGAGTATGAACGGATTTATTAAAAATTAGAAGACGTTATATCTGCTAATTTATTCAATCAGACATATAAAAAAGAAAAATTTGCCACCCAAATACACACACACACACACACACACACACACACACACACATATATATATATATATATATATATATATATATAAACACAATTGTATGATTTTGCTTGTTTCTACCTTAGTTGAATAACCGTTATGTCATATCAATACATCACATTCCGTTTTGATCGCATGCAAAGACAAAAATGGCATAACACAGACGCTACCTGGTTTTATTGAGAAAAAAGAAAGAAAGAAAGAAAGAAAGAAAGAAAGAAAGGAAGATAGAATTGTTTAGCGGTTATTTCAGTTAAATGGAAAAAGCTTTTAATTTCAAATCTTTTCATTTGTACCCCCTTACTTCTTAAAATAAAGACCAGCATTCATATTTATGATTGTTACTGCAATATTTTGTTCAAGTTTTTACGCACAAGTAATAAACGATGCGATAGTAGGATTTCTTCGGATAATTTATTGTCTTAGAACTCACCGGAAATGGCATATTAGACACTCTACTTGGTTTCAGTAAGAAAATGAGAAAAAAAAAAGAAAGAAGGGAAGATAAAAGTATTTAATGACTCCTTCCAACATGTTGTATCGTCGTGGTAAATGATACACAGAGAAGAATGAGTGCTTAATATATTTATTCAACACCAGTATCCGGTGCTAACGGATACATACAAAAAAACAAAAACAAAAAAAACAAAAAAAGAAAAACAGAACAATGAGTTACAAAGCAATTAAAAAGACAACTTACAATGAATAGAGGAGGATCAAATGCTGTATAGTCAAACGAAGTAAGATCAGTCCGAATGTTGCATAGCCAAAGAAAGATCAGTCCAAATGCTGTATAGCCAAACGAAGTAAGATCAGTCCAAATGCTGTATAGCCAAACGAAGTAAGATCAGTCCGAATATTAATCAGCTTAGTATCAACTTATTAATCAACTGTTGAAGGCTTTAATCGTAGTGAATTTAAGGCTATGAGTCAGGTCATCTGGTAGACTGCTGAAGGGGTGCTCGCTACTCTACAACAATTTTGTCGGAAGGCAAAATATAGCAGTCACTCTTATTTTTTTTCTCCTAGCAATATCATTTCTTCTCTTTCGGGGTCATCACCCCACTTCATTTCATTCAAAATTTTTCCTTCCTTCCCTGTCCATTCATTCATGTCACCCATGACAGACTTTTTTCTTTTTCTTTTTTCCTCATAATCTAAATTCCCCGTTAACAGTTCTGACGAGAGGGGACGAAACCGGTCGACTGGTGTGTGTTTTATTTTAAACTTATCATGGCCTGCAATACAACATTTCTAGTTTTTAATGCCTTAATATATATATATATACACAATTGTACATATTGGGATTTTTAACTGATGGTGTGGTTTTCCCCAATATATATCAAGTGTATGTGAAGTATCTTGGAGTATGAGGGAGCGAATGGTGACGGATAAATTCTTATGGTGAAATAGTATATTGTAACGAATGAATGGGTCATGAATTCGATTAGCTAGGTATAAGATAGCTAGTGATAACCCAACTTGATCAGTCTCCTCCTTTTCTTCGGCCTTGTGCCACACTTATTGTATCAGTAATAAATCTTAGACAAACTGTCCAAATATTTTTTAAGTCATTACCTTTTTCTCCTCTTAAATAGCGCTCATCTCCAAATGTTTTAATAATTATAATAACATTGGATTACATATTTTTCTCTGGGGCAAGAATGTGAATTGGTGATGTTTTACTAATTTTGATGTGGTGAATTCCACTTTCTGAACAGCTTTTCTCTATTATCTCGAGTGTTTTATCTTTCATATATCGTTATCATGGCTTGGCTTCGCAAAACGAAGTTCACGAGGGAGTCTGTACGCGACGCTTGGAGGCACGTTTGTGACTGATAACTCGAATGCGGGACAGGCATACACGGTGGCAGCAATTGAAGCTAAAAGTGCGGCCTGCGCTCGGTGACATAGCGTTGCAATACTTCCTTCTCTGCCTCTTGTCCCTGAGAGCGGCCCGGCAGGTATTTTGAATGAAGGAGACATCATGGTTGGTGGTGAGACGCCAGGTGTCACGGTTTTCACCTAGGGTTGACCATTGGCAATGGTTGAGGTGACAGGCAAACAAAGGATTTTTAAGGCAACTTTTGAATCGCTACTTTGGTGCCCATCTGCCGCGATGTAATAGACTATCGATCTCATTCTTTTAACACTCTCTTTAAAATATATATATATATATATATATATATATATATATATATATATATTCATTCATGAATTATTCATACAAAAAACAAATACAAAGGTTAATGATTTAATTGGCGAGAAATCCATCGTCGCGAACAATTCAAATAATATACAAAAACCCCGAACCTGTTTTTGAATGAAAAAGATCCTTGTTTCTATAAATTTCTGTTGCATGAGTTCTTATTATTTTTTACAAGTTTTCGTCTGTTCATACAGACATCCTCAGGTATGGAATAGATTTTTTTTTTTTCTCTCATGCTGTCGCAACGCTGAGTTTGAATTTACATTTTTTACAATTGTATTAGTTATTATACAAATTGGTGATAAGTTTGAATTCTTTTTTACTGATAAATTTTTCTATCAAAGTGGCATGAATATTACTGTTCAATAATTACATTAATGTCGCATTATTATCCAAAAAGTTGCATTTGGATCAGTTATTTTAATTTCAATAAAGGTAAATTAATTTACAAATTCACGAATTATTCATACAAAAAAACAAATACAAAGGTTAATGATTTAATTGGCGAGAAATCCATCGTCGCGAACAATTCAAATAATATACAAAAACCCCGAACCTGTTTTTTTGAATGAAAAGATCCTTGTTTTATAAATTTCTGTTGCATGAGTTCTTATTATTTTTACAAGCTTTCGTCTGTTCCTACAGACATCCTCAGGTATGGAATAGATTTGTTCTTGTTTTTTTAACTCAGTAATAAGAGGACAACGAAAATATATGTAGTGTTGTAATCCGAAAAATGCTATTAGAAATGAGTTATTGTTTTGGAGCGTGCTGTCCAAAAACAATAACTCATATATATATATATATATATATATAAATATTTCTAAACTATATATATAATATATATATATATATATATATATATATATTCTATATATATATATATTTATATATATTTATATTTTACTATATATATATATTGGATTTTAAGGTATAAAGTTGAAGATACATTATGTTCTTGCTTAATCATGTTAAATTAAAATATCTGACAAATGCCACTGAAAATTATATTAATAAATTATTTGGAATTGTAATCTTATTTGTAAATCATCTTAACCTATATTTATATATATATATATATATATATATATATATATATATATATATATATATATATATATATAAATATTCATTTAAAGGTATAAGTTAATTATACAATATTTTTCTTTATTAATCATGTTAAATTTGTATTTGACAGGAAAATTTTTTTTTTTGTTCATAAATTGAAATTTTTAAATTGTATTTTATTCGATAAATAATTTATCTAGACAAAAGTCAAGTTAATAATTAATGCTTGCAGAAAACAAGTGTATGATAGGTCCTGTGGGGATCAACATGCGTGTCGTGTCATAGTTGCAGCTAAAAATCCTGGCCTGAGATCTACTTAAATTGATGAGAGCGGCCCCATGAAGCTAAATATAAAAGGATACATCATGATTGGTGGACAAATATTGTCGGGCATCATGGTTTTCTCATCTAGGGCTCGTCCTAAATTAAAACTTTTAACAAGAAAATCTAATTGATTCTCCATCCTGGAAAGGTGACCAATCCAAATTAAATATATTTTAGTAGATATACTCAATAATAATCTTTTTGCCATCAAGTAATATTAATATTGGTAATGAAGTGACTCCAGTGGATATTAATAATGATTTTATAACCGAGACATTTGGTGGAACTGTTCAAATAGTGTTGGTCACGGTAATACAGACCCATTCATAAAATTTTCCAGAAGAGATTGATGATTAGATCCATAGGTTTAAAATGGTCCCAGTGCCATCTTATTTAAAGTGTGTTACAAAACGAAATGTTTGTTTAGTTTACCAAATGCAATGATTTACCAGAATGTCCAGTCTGTTGTATACCTATTTATATATATATAATATATATATGCTATATATATATATATATAAATATATATCTTCAATTTCCCGTCAATGATGATGAGCTGAACTACACTTTCTGGATCAAAATGGTTTTGAATTGTATTGTGTAAAATACATTTTATTTGTTCAATTTCATTCCCAAAAATTCATTTTAGCAGCCTCTGTTCATCCAATATATGGTTAAAGTTAAAAAAAAAATTCTATGTGGGTAATTCAAAGCATCGTCAGCAAATCAAAAAGGTCTCCTAACTGTGCCATTTCTTTTTTTATTTGGGCTTTTTAGATATATATAAAATTTTTTTTTTATATTGCATATAAAATTAAAATATAATGTTCTTTATTTTAATCTATTACAAAAGATATTACAGAAGAAAAAACAGCACAGATAAAGAGCATTGGCTGAAATAAATCACTTGGATAATACTATACATTATACGTAAAGATAAATACGGTAAATAAGAAATACAACAAATTTAGACGATTTAACTTTATGATACTTTTTTAAATCGTATATCTCATGGCAACAAAGCATCCAGGATATTTAAATCATGCTGAATTCCACAAAAATCATTCATAATCGTTTGCATTCCATGGACTGATATATTGGTGGATTGGTTTTGAACAAATTTATTCTGTTTGGTTTGTTTAGTTTTACCGCATATCAACATCTCAATGGGTTATTTAATGCCATTTTTTCAATTCTTTTATAAATGTTATAACTGGTAATATTTTTTTATAAAAAAAAATAATATTATTTTTGGTTTTAAAATCAAAAAAATCGCCTTTCAATTTCATGTTCATCTTTAAATCAAGAAACTGATTTATAAAAATCCTGTAGTTTTTTTTTCTTGGTTTTGGTTTTTTTTTTAACTTATATTGACATCTCCATGGGTTATTTAATTCCGACAAGATTTTTATTTTTGGTAATATTTTTTTGTTTTTAACATAATATTATTTTTGGTTTTAATTTAAGTATGGAATTTCTTAATAATGTTCATCTTTATGATCAAAACAGATTCGATCCTTTAGTTGTTTGGTTTCAAATTTGTTTTATGGCATATCAACAAAGTATGGGTTATTTAATTTCTTCATTTTTTTTCTGTGGTAAATTTTTTTATAATTTAACATAATATTATTTTTGGTTTTTGAAGTTCAAGTATGGCGCCTTTCTTAATTATGTTGATCTTTCCATCAAGAAATTGATTCGATCCTTTAGTTGTTTGGTTTGGTTTGTTTTACGGCATATCAACATCTCCATGGGTTATTTAATGTCGAATGATTTTTATCGCTGGTAATATTTATTTTAAAAAATGTATGGCTGGTAATAAGACATTGCTGGTAATATTTTTTTCTTCAAAAATTTATTGTTCATTTCTTGTTTGTTTGGTTTTGTTTTACGGTATGTCAACCTCAATGGGTAATTTAATGCCGACGAAATTGCTGGTAATATTCTTTTGCAAATGTATTGCTTTCTAAATGGAGACCTTCAATAATCTATTTCTGGTAATATTTTTCTTGAAAAATGTATCGATTGTAATTTTTTTTTTAAAAATTTAAATCTACAAATTATTTTTTTTTCAAAAATGTATTGATGGTATATTTTTTTTATGTTTGTTTACATTGCGCAAATCAGTACGAAAATAATATAATTGATTGCGCATATTCTGTTGAAACGTTTAAAAAAACTAGAAAATTTCAAGAATTTCTATGTATTTGGATTTTCGAGATATTAGAAAAAGTTATTTCGATAATAATTTGAGCTTTTATTGTATATTTTATTGGAGCATCACATTTGAAACCCTAATATTTCCACACGTAAAAAAAAAAACATCAAGATTTACATATAACATTAAATCTCTAATTGACATTCCATTATTTCAAGGAAATGCTGAAGCAGAAACTTCAGCTAAAGTCAATTAGAACAAGACGATACGAAAAACGTTGTAGGTTCTATCGCCAAAATAAAATATTATTCCAACAGATCTTAAGAAATTTTTTCACAGAAATTTGGAAATTGGAAAAACACCTATACATGTCGAAAGGCCACCATCGATTGATAATGTACAGACATTTTGGGAAAATATTTGGAGCAGCCCAAAGGAATATAACCCAAATGCAAAAATGGATCCGGCGTGAAGATGAACGAATATTGGATACACCTCTGCAAGAATGGGAAAATATATCCACAGATGATGTTAGGCAAGCTCTAACGAAATCCCAAAATGGAAATCCCCAGGAAAAATGACAAGTTGCCCAATTTCTGGCTTTATCATCTCTCATCTATCCATAAAATTTTTGCAAAAAATTATTATCAACGCTTGTAAATAATCCCAATAAAATCCCGGAATGGATTACTGAAGATATTACATACCTCATAACAAAAAACAAATGTGAAACAGAAACCCGAAAAAATTATAGACCGATAACATGTTTCTCTCCACAACATATAAGTTGATCACGTCTGTCCTGACGAACCGTACTTATTCCTTTTTTCGAAAAAACAGCATTCTCCCCTGGAACAGAAGGGATGCAGAAGAGGTTCATATGGCTGCAAAGATCAACTACTGATAAATAAAATGATCCTGGAAATTTTAAAGACGATGTAGAAATCTTAGTGCAGCGTGGATTGATTATCGTAAAGCCTTTGATAGTGTTCCATATTCTTGGATCCTTAAGACTTTGGAAATGTACAAAGTCTCCCCTGTGGTATTAAATTTCCTTAAGCACAGCATGGGAATGTGGAACACCAAACTATACCTTAGTCACACCGGGGCACTGCCATATCCATCCCAACCATCTGAATATCCGACGTGGAATCTTTCAAGGAGACTCTCTGTCACCCCTTCTTTTTTTGTTTATCCTTAATCCCTCTTACACATGAACTGAACAACAGTAGCTATGGTTACAAAATAAATAAGAAAATATTCAATCACCTACTCTACATGGATGATCTCAAACTCTTTGCCAAAGACGACAATGAGTTGAAAGACCTCCTCAATATTGTAAAATACTTCAGTGACGACATAGGTATGGACTTCGGATTAGGTAAAGGTGCAAAAGTAACATTCAAGAAAGGTAGAATTACAGAAACACCCTTAATAGATTTAGATTTTTTCACAAAGATTAGGGAACTGGAGCATGGTGAAGCTTATAAGTACCTAAGAATTAGCGAAGGAGATGGCATACAACCCCCCCATATGAAGGAAAATTAAGAAAAGTGTACTACAGGCATGTAGTCTGGTACTAAATACTAAAAACAGGATATCAGCCATAAACACATTGGCTGTCCCTGTGGTTCAATACAGCTTTAATGTCCTTAACTGGACCATAGCTGAAATAAAGCGAATGGACGCCAAAACGAGAAAGCTTCTCACTTGCTATCGCATGCATCATCCCAAAGCTGATGTTGATCGTCTGTATGTGCCCAGATCCGAAGGAGGCAGAGGATTAGTTCAACTAGAACTGTCCTACAAAACTACAACAATTGGCCTCCAAAGATATTTGGAAACTACAGAAGACTGGATGATGGTATGCGTCAAAAGAACATGAAAGTAGTAAGCGTCTTTACTCCGTAATAAAAGAAGCCAACAAATTCAAAATGGAGTTTCAAATGGGCGTAGAAATGCAACTAAAGCACAATACACCGGCTGAAACTGCAAAATACCTAAAAAAAGACAGCAAAGACAAATGCAACCGACCAGATACAGAAACAATGGCAAGATAAACCGCTTCATGGCCAATACTCTGCCCGTACCAAACAAGCTGACGTAGACAAAAACCCGTACCCATCAGTGGCTACGTAGTCCAGGGTTGAAAGCTGAAACTGAAGGTTTTATCCTTGCTGCACAGGACCAATGCTTGCTAACTAGGAATTATCAAGCACATATACTAAAATATTGTGTTAGCCCAAAATGCAGATTCTGTGATAAATATCCAGAAACGATTGATCATCTTGTATCAGGTTGCACGATATTGGCACCCACTGAATATAAAACCCGACATGACAGAGTGGGCCAATATCTGCACTGGAAAATCTGCAACTTCTACGGGAAGGAAACTGAAAAAAACTGGTATGAACACCACCCAGACCCGGTTACGGAGATAGGACCTGTTACAATTCTATGGGATTACACAATACACACTGACAGAACAATCAAAGCCAACCGCCCAGATATTGTTATTAAAGACCACAAACAAAAAAAAAAATGCCTCCTTATTGATATGGCAGTCCCTGCAGACTGCAATGTATCTTTGAAGATATTCAAAAAGCTGTCAAAATACAAGGACCTTGAAATAGAAATCTCAAAAATGTGGCATATGGGAACATCAACAATCCCTGTTGTAGTTGGAGCCCTAGGACTGGTTGGAAAAAGATTCCAGTAGACTAATTGAAGGGATTCCTGGAAGTCCATGCCTCAAAGAAAAGATACAAAAAATTGTTCTGACAAGTACAGCCCACACTTTACGAAGGGCTTTATCTATGTAATTTTTTTTTTTTTTTTTTTTTTTTTTTGTCAGTGGAAAATGTCATGATGCCATTTCTAACCTTAGGTCCCTGGGCGGGACCCGGAAAGAAATGTGTAAACGCCAGAAATCAAAAAAAAAAAAAATAATAATAATAATAATAATAATAAAATAATAAAAAATAATTTTATTAAAAATTTTTCCTTTTTTTAAATTTTCAATGCTAACAAAAAAAAAGGATGTTAATAAACTTTATTTTTCTAAAAAAAAAAAAAAAAAATTGTTTTAAATTTATTTTATAATAATTTAAATTTAATATTTTAAAAAATTTTTTTAAAAAAAATGAAATATTCTAAAAAATATTTTTCAAAAATGTTAATTTTTTATACAATAAATTTTATCAAATTTTGATAATCAATTATATAAATATAATAAATATATTTATATATATATATAAAAACTTATAATATTTAAATTAAAAATTCGAAATTCTTTCAAATTAAATAGAAATAACATATCATAAAAATAAAAAAAAAAAATAAATAAAAAAATTTTATTTATTTCAAATGAAATTTTTTAAAAATAATTATTAAAAATATAATAATTACTTTATTAAAAAAATAAATTATTTTTTAATGAAATTTTTTGTTGATAAAAAATTTTTTGATTTTAATTTTTTTTCCAATTTTTTAAATTAAATCTATGTTGATAAATATATTTAAATAAAACAATGATTTAATTAAATTTATATTCATTAATATAAATTTTTTTTTTTTTTTTCAAATTTTATGTAAAATTTTATGAAATATTGAAACAAATTTTTTAAAAAAATAAAATAAAATTATTTTTTTTATTTGTTAAAAAATTTTAAATTAAAAATTATTAATTAATATCTTTTTTTATTGATTATATTCAAAAAAAAAAAAAAAGAAAAATAAATCAATTTTGGAGATTTGTAAAAAAACATAAATGTTAAATATAAATTTTAGCTATCAATTAGAAAAAATTTTAAACCAAAAAATTTTTTTTTTATTTTAAAAAAATTAATATAAAGATTTTTAAAAAAATAAAAAAATAATATTTTTCAAATTTAAAAAATAAAAATTTAATAAAATTTAAACTGATAAAATTGTTTTTTTTTTTTTTTCTTTTTTTAAAAATATTTTTTTTTCATTTTTTAAATTTTTTTGGATCTAAATAATTTTTTATTAATTATTTATAAAATAAATATAAAAGAAATTCGTAAAAAATTTTAATTAAATATATATTTAAAAATTTAGAAAAAAAAATTTTATGTATAAATATTTTGGAAATAAATAAATTTTATTTCGTTATTAATAAAAAATAATAGTTTTAAATTCTTGAATATTAATTCTTCTTAATTTATATTTTTTTTTTTAATATGTTTATATTTTATTTTTACAATTTTTTTTTTTTATTTTTATTTTCTAAAAATAATATATATATAAATATAAATTTTTAATAATATATAAAAATAAAATATTTAAAAAATTTAATTATTATTAATGGAAAATAGATATATATTATTTCAAAATTTTATTTATATATTTTTTTATTTATATTTTATATTTTTTCTATAAAAATTCAATGAAAATTTGATCAAATTTTTTTAAAAAAATCTTTATCGAATAAAATCTGCATTTATATATATTTATATGTAAATTTATTTTTTATAAATTAAAAAATATCTAATCAATTTTGTATTTAAAAAAAATTTCAAAATCATAAAAAATAATTTTTTTTTCAATTTTTTTCTTTCTTTTTTTTATCTATTATCAAAAATCAAAAAACATATAATTTAATTCATATTAAAAAATTTAAAATCAAAAATTTCAAAAAATTCCTTTTGAATTTTATTTAATATCATGAAAATATTTTAATATTTATTTAATTTCTTCAACTTTGGTCTATTTTGTTTATAATTTGGTTTAAGAAAAAAATAAAAATATATATCATTTAAAATAAAAAAACAATATATATTCAAAAAAATTATAAATAATAAAAAAAATATAATTTACCAAATAAAAAACTAATATTTAAAAATATTTATATTAATTATTTATATTTTTATAAATAAAATTTTCATTTTTTTTAAAAATATTTTTTATTTTTTATATTAAAAATGTAAATATTTAAATACTGAAATTTTTTTTTTTCATTAAAAATATTATTCCTTATATATTTTAATTTAAAAATTAATTTTATAAAAATTTAATTCAATTTATAAAATAATAAATATAATATTAAAAATTATATAATGTATTTATTCAATCAAGAAAATTCTTTTTGAAATCCACTTATTTTAAATTTAAAAAATAATTGATTTTATATAAAATAAAAAATTTATTCCTGTTAAATTAAATATCAGAAATTTAACAAAAATTTGAAAAATGGTATTAATGTTTTGTATAAAATGAATTTTAAATTTTATTTAAATTTTTTTTTTTTTTTAACTTAAATTTTATTTTTTGAATTTTTTAATTTTTAAACATGTTTCATACTTAATTTTATATTTTATTATTTAATTTAAAAATTATTTATTAAAAAAATGAAAAATTATTATGTTAATATAAATTTAAAGTTTAATTTTGGAAATAAAATATATTTTCATTTTTTCTGTCATTAAAATTTATTTTATTTAAAAAAATTTTTATATTTATTCGAATTTTCAAAACTTATGAATTGCATTTATTTAAATATGAATTTTAATTTTATATTTTAAACCAAATTTTAATTTTTTAAAAAATTTTTTGTTTCTTCAAATATCCAAATTTTTTTCATTTGTTCTTTGAAGTTTGTAAATTTATCAAATTTTATATTTTTATATATTTTTAATAAATTTAAATCCATCATTTATTTAAATTTATCTTTGACATTTAATCATTAAAAAATAAAAAAATTAAATAATTCAAAAAAAAATATTTATAAAATTTTAATTTTATTTTTTCTATGTCAAATGATATTTAATTTTAATAATTTCATTGAAAATATATAAATATATATGATATTTATATATATTTTTATATATATAATTTATTGAAATATATTATGAAATATTAAAAATCTAAAATTTGTTAAATATTTTTCATTTTTTTTTAAATTTTTTTTTTTTTTTATCAATATTTATATATCTTAAAATTTTTTTATATTTTTAAATTTAATGCCATTTATATTTCTTTAAAAAAATAGAAATTTAAAATTATTTAAATAAAATAAAAATCATAATATTAAAAAATAAAATTTTATTAAAATTATTTAGGTAAAAAATTTCAAAATTTTTTTTTTAAAATTCATTTGAATTTTTTTTTTTCAAATTTATAAAATTATATTGGAAATTCAAGATTTTTTTTAAAATTAATTAGTTTTTTTTTTAAATTTTCTCCAAAAATAATTTAAAATTTAAAAAAAATTTTAATGAAAAACATACAATTCTCTTTCATTAAAATATTTTTTTAATAATGTCATTATTTTTTTTTTTATAAAATAAAAATCAATTGATTTTTTTTTTATATCTAAAAACAAAAAAAAGAAATAATATAAAAAAAAAAAAAAATAATAAATATAATAATAATTGTAATAATAATTCATTTTATTTTATTTTTTATCAAATTTTGATTTCAAAAATTCAATTATAAAATGTTGAATATAAAATATAGAAAATAACATATAAAAAAATTAAATAAAATAATACTTTTCATATTTAAAAAATTTTTTATAAAAAAATTTGTCATTTTAATTTTTGGAAATTTAAATTTTGCAAATTTGAATAAATTTTTTATCTACAAATGTCATTTTAAAAAAAAAATTCATTTTTTTTGAATTATATTTAACATCAAAACTTTAATAAAATTTTTAAAATAAAAATATAAAATTCTCATAAAAAATAAATATAATAAATTTAATAATAATAATAATAAAACAAATTTTCATTTTGAAGACAAAAATAATTAAATGTTTCAATTTTTTTCTATTTAATTCATCATTAAAATTTAAATTTTGAAATTTTTAAGTTTGTATGTAATATTAATAATAATATATATGTAAATATAAATAATTATTTATAAATAATGAGATAAAATTAAAAGAATAAAATGTCCAAATTTGTATTAAATTTAACTATTTAATTAATAATAATATAAATAATAATATTTATCAAAAATAAAAATATTTTCAAATTATTTCATATTTAAAAAAAAAATGCTCCAATGACAAAATAACCCCAACGTTAAAAAATTTATTTAATATTTCAATAATAAATGGAAAATATAAACAATTAAAATATTTATATTTGGAATAAAAATAAATTATATTTTATACATTCTTACATTACAAATTCAAGTAAATAATAATCTTATTCCATGGAAAAAATCCCAAATCGTTATCTCAATTGTTTTTTTAAAAATAAAAATAAAAATATAATATAATTTTGTAATTAAAAAAGCATTATTTTAAATTGCTTAGATAATTCATTGAAAATTCTTACTTTTTTTCAAATCTATGGCTTTATTTACTTATAAATAAAATTTAAAAAAAAATAAGAAGTAAGGATGTATAATAAATAATATGATGTCATTAAAAATAAAATAAAGGAAATGAAAATTAGTTTTTTATTCATTTTTTTTAATAAATTTCTGAATATATGAATTATATCCCAACGTTAATAATAATAATAATAAAAACTGTAATAATAATATGATTAAATTAAAATATTAAGGAGAAATGGAGATTTCAAGGAAAAGTTGTAAAAATGCGTATCCCAACGTTAATAACGAATAATAATAATAAATAATAATAATAATAATATGATGTATTATGCCATATGTATATCCCAACGTTAACTACGAGGTTACCCCAGATAATAATTTTAATAATAATAATAATATGATGTCATTAAAAATATTAAGGAGAGTGCTGGAGATTCAAGGAAACTTGGTGCCATACGTATCCCAACGTTAACTACGAGGTACCCCAAATAATAATAATAATAATAATAATAATAATATGATGTCATTAAAAATATTAAGGAGAGTGCTGGAGATTCAAGGAAACTTGCTGCCATGCGTATCCCAACGTTAACTACGAGGTACCCCAAATAATAATAATAATAATAATACTGTTTCTTCTCTCCAGATTTATTAAACGTCTATGTCGACGCTATCCTAAGTGAACTGGAGAAACTAGCAGTATGTGTTTTCGTTCTGCGTTATCTTAAGACTATGATACGCAGATGACACTGTGTTGATGGCCGACTCGGAAAGAAAACTACAGGACTGCATAGACAGTGTGATAAAAGAAAGGGAGAAGAAAGGACTAAGCATCAATTGCAAGATGAGAGAAAGCGTGGTTGTCAGCAAAAGTAACTGGGAAACATACAAATTACAAATTGGAGATAACAAAGTCAAGCTAGAACAACATTTTAAATATCTTGGGAGTATTTAGGAGATAATAGCAAAAAAGACAATACATATTAAGAGTTACAAGGCAGCGGAAGATATGAGGGGGCATGATTGCCTCCGTCCTGAAGGGACACGTCACATAAGAGAAGAAGAAGACTCTGATATAATCACTATACAAATATATTAGGTTGGTGCAAAAATAATGTCGTAATAATGTCGTTTTTTGATGTATTTTTTAACGTCAAAAAACGACATTATTATGTCATTATTTTTGCACCAACCTAATAGAAAGGTGTGCCTTATATACCGTATCTACGAACACTAATGTGTATGTCCCAATCCTCTAATACGTTGGACCCTATTGTAAAAGGGAGTAATATGGTGTTTAAGTAGTTCGCCACAAGCAGTGGTTTACCTACTTCACGCCGCTGGCGAGTATTTTATTTTACTGATGTTATAAAGATTACCATTTCATTTTCAACCTCCGTTTTGGTTATTCCTCATTCTACGTTACAGCAGGTTGTGAAACACGCTTTTCAGAAGTTAATTGACATTAAATTAAAATTTTTGAAGATCATCGAAACAAGTAAGAGGAAGGGAGTTACACTGTCGGGAAGTACGAGAGAAGAAGCTATTGGAGTAGAAGAGGCGGTTACATTTAACAATTCGACAGTAAAAGGGTGGGACCGAGATGCCAACCTAGTAGCACGCTTAAATTCATGCATTTGAGTCACCAGTGAAAATAGCTGATCAGAATAGTTGTCATAAAAATATTTGTAGAAAAGACAGAGGGAAGCCATGTCTCGTCTGTGGGAAAGTAACTGGAGTTGAGATGCCATACCAGGACCGATCACATGGCATATTCGTCTTTGGATTTTGTCGAGAACCTCGAGATGAACAGCGTTTGGGGTTCAGACCATATATGGCAACAGTATTTTATGCATGGGCGAATGGTAGATTTTTAGATGTGAATGATGAACTCAAACGCGAAAAACCTTCTGGCGTGACACAGAGAACTAACTTTCCTTGCGGTAGATGAAGCTATTGATTCAATGTAGTCCTTCCACCAGTGAAAATAGCGCGTCAGAGGATTTGCCATGGAAATATTTGTAGAAAACGCAGAAAGAAGCCTCATCACGTCTGTGAGAAAGTGATTGGAGTTGAGATGCCATATCAGGACCGATCACATTGCATATCCATCTTTGGATTTTGTCGAGAAACTCGTGATGAATTCCCGGGGTACCAGACCATATATGGTAACAGTACTTCATGCATGGACGAATGGTAGATTTGTAGATGTGAAGGATGGATTCAGTATATATCACTCACTATCAAAATATGTCAGTCTTTGTCAGTGAGTATACTCGGGCGAATGCTAGTGTTTTCAGGAAAATTGTTGTCTCTTGATCGCTAAATATTAGCCTTCCTTCAACTCGGGATTGAATAATATAATTATAATCATCACGGAAACAGTGTTAGCTGTCACAGCTCCAGCCGATGCCACGACAGGCGCGACATTATTGATGATGTCGTTCATTGATAAGGATCTTTATAAAGAGGTGGGAAAAATAACTATGGAGAGATGCGTACAGTTTGTATTTTGTTTGCTTTTCAAAGGGCTAAGTCCGACGGAACGTGTTCAACGATAATTTCAACCGACAGCCCACAAAACAAGAAACAAAAGATACAAAGCATAATAAATAAATAGGAAATGTCGTAAAAAAAACAAACAAACCACAAAACAAAATAAAATAAACATGAAGATAAATATTAATTATCAGCTGGAACAATGGCGGATTGGAAAGGGAGTTAATTTCGAATTAATAAGCTAAGCGACTCCTTATAGGATGAATAAATAAAATAAAACGATCATATCTCTGATAATCAGTCTTTCTTTTCATAATTTTCTTTCCCTGTTTGTTGTGCTTCGATGTATTTTCGTTTCATTATTTCATTTTATTTATTCATTCTTTGTTTATTGAAATAATAATACGTGTGTTTGCTTGTTTGTTTGTTTTCCCGCATTTTTTTTTTACACATTTTTAGGCGGGAAAATGTTCTGTTTTTAACACTTACTTCTCATTTCGCCCTGTCTTCAATGGTTATTATTAATCATTTTCTACTTTATTAGAAGATTTACTTTTACCCTGCCAGACATTTTCCACATGTTTTGTCTTCATTACGACCATTTATAAACCAATTTCCATATCTTTCATCTACCTACCCGTCTGTTAATATTTAGTAACAGTCTATTTCTTTCTTTCTTTCTTTCTTTCTTTCTTTCTTTCTTTCGTTCGTTCCTTCTTCGTTCTTTCTTTCTTTCTATTTCGGTCTTTTTCTTCTTATTTCAATCAATTTGGAGCTAAAAATTCTCGAATTCTTTTTCTTTTCAAATATCTATCTATCTATCTATCTATCTATTTCTATCTATCTATCTATCTATCTATCTCATTTTGTTCATATTCATCTATCTATCTATCTATCTATCTATCTCAATCTTTCAATTATCTATCATCTATTAATCTATCTATCTCAGTCTTTTTCATATCATCTATCTATCTATTTATTCTATCTATTCTATCTCATTTTGTTCATATCTATCTATCTATCTATCCATCTATCTATCTATCTCAGTCTTTTTTTTCATTTCTATCTATCTTCTATCTATCTATCTATCTATATCATTTTGTTCATATTTTTTATCTATCTATCTATCTATC
>CAHIKZ030001511.1:820000-840000 GCA_903632075.3 Acanthosepion pharaonis | reverse complement strand
GTTTACCATTAAGTTTAAATTACATTAAAGAAATTATTAAAACGTCAAGTAAGGTATTTTTCAAAACAAATCAGTTTATTAAAATTCCATTGATTGGTTTGAGAAATTAAACAAAATGTAGAGGTTGTAAATATTGCAAAAAAAAAAAAAAAAACTTCAACAATATTAAATACTGTGAGGATTTTAAAAGGTTGCAAAATATTAAAGTGAATAAAAATTCCCTTACCAAAGATTCAGAACGAGTACGAGTCAATTCATCGCCGTATAAGAGCAGTGATAGAAGCCAAGTCTGTATTAAAGAATAAAATGTCTATTTAGCAAGGCAATAAGAGAAAATAGCTTAAAAATCTACACACTAAAATGGTGGTTGCCAAAATAAAATTAAATTAGAGCTTGTTCTCTGAAGTTATTGAAAATTGAACATTTCTGAAGCTTCTTGGCGACAAAAAATGTATTTTTTTTATCCATCATAGCAGGAAAAGAAATCTGCTTTCTATTTTTTTATAAAAAAAATAATCTGAACTTTGACGCTGCTGAAGTAAGGGTGATATCAGCTGTATTAGTTGGTCTACAATATTAATTATGACCATACTTTTAATGTAGTCTCTGCCTCTCTTAGCCGGTTCCTATCTATCTATCTATCTATCTATCTATCTATCTATCTGTGTGTCTGCACCAATTTGTTCATATCTATCGATTTATCTATCTCAGTCTGCTCATATCCTTGTCTCTTATTCCATTCAAATTTGTCTGTCTGTCTGTTTATCTATCTATCTATCTATCTATCTATCTATCTATCTATCTATCTATCTATCTATCTATCTATTTAGTTAAATAGCTAGCTAGCTATCGCAGTCTATTCACATACTTCTCTCTTATTCCATTCACATTTATCTATCTATCTATCTGTGTGTCTGCATCAATTTGTTCATATCTATCGATTTATCTATCTATCTCAGTCTGCTCATATCCTTGCCTCTTATTCCACTCAAATTTGTCTGTCTATCTATCTATCTATCTATCTCTCTTCTATCTATCTCAGTCTATTTATACCCTTCTCTATTATTCCATTCAAATTCTATCTATCTCAGTCTGTTCATTATCTATCTATATCCTGGGTATGACGATAAAATACATCCGCGTCCTGGGTAAGACGATAAACTACATCCACGTCCTTCTACAGCTAATGTCTAAATAAGTTCCCATTTTTTAAGCCAGTATCATTTTTAATAATTTTACCCCATGTAAGGCAATAAAGCCACTAAGAAATAAGGGAGTCCCTGAGTGTGAAATAATTAGAAAAGCGAGAAGAACTTAATAGTAATCAAGAAGAACCGTGAATTCTATTGACATTGCATTTACATAAGCAGTTCGCATGAAGTCAACACAATCAATCTTTCTGTTTACACAGCGATGTTTGTTTCCAGGACATTCACATGATGGCTAGAATTCGATCTACTCAGGAAAAAAAAAACATGTGAACTCAATTCAAATTACTTGCCTTTGTCCTTTCTTGTTTTAATCATTTCACCCTATGCGAGGGAACAAAGCCACCAAGACGCATGCGTTTACTGAGTGTGTAAGAAAAAGAAAATCATTATTAAGGAGCGAGAAAAATGAAAGCAGACGAAAAAAGATAGCGATCGACATTGCAATTAAACTTTTGAAAACCATATTTGACTGGAAAGCAAGAAGCGTGAAGAAAGTTCCACAAACGAGAAATGCAAGAGAATAAACTGCTAGCATAGAACTTACGGCTCCTTCTAGCTATTTTAATAATATTATTCTATGTTTAAAACCATTTTTTTTTAAATAATAGTAGGAGACGCTGGCCGTAATGAAAGTGGAGAGGTACAATTTATAAGGTTTGATTACCAAACAAGAGATGCGTATTATGCATGAGTAGAAGCATTTTCCCCACACTTCCAGCACAATTATTATGGATGAAAGCGCATTATACATGGGGGAATTACGGTATGCTATAAGTTTTATTCCATGCAATATTCTCACAATGAATTCTACAAATGGCTAATTCAATGTGTAGTTTACTAAAGTGGGTTTAAGGTTTAGAAATTATATATAAAAAACAGTATGTCCCCGAAAACTCGAAGTTAGTTTTTTTATTTTTATTTTACTGAATATTAAATAAAAAATGCAAAAAGGGAACTTTCTAAAATCATTGTCATGGGTGAATAACACGTGATTTCTCGTTTTTTTGTTTGTTTTTGTGTGTGTGTGTGTGCTTTTATATCGAATTTTCTCCAAGCGGGGCACTAAATTCCATTAAAACCCAAGGGATTACTGGATATGAAAGAATTAAAAATCAGAAAACATTGTCAAGGAGCGAGAACAATGGAAGAGTAATCAGGAAGACGGTAAATAACGTTTGACCTTGCATTTAAATTTGTGAAGATCAAATATGGCCGAAAAGCATGGAGCCGGAAGAAATTTCCATAAGCTAGAAGTGCGGGCAAAGAAACTCTTATCATAGAACTTACGGTTGAACCTAGTCAATTCAACTCTAAATCAATGAGACCTAACTGCCAGTCTAGTACAGCACTTAAATTCTATGTACCAAAACGGCGCGTTCAGCTGAACTCAAATGAAAGCGTTTATAGAAAAGAGACGGGGAAGATATATTTCGGCGTTGGGAAATATGACTGAGGCTGAGGTACCAGTTCAGGACCAATAATATTGCAGATTCTTCTTTGGATTTCATCATAAAATCTTTAAATATATGGCAGACCATATGTTGAAGCAATATTCAAAGCAGGGATGAATGGTATTTAATGGTATTTATTGTCAAATTGAAAATAGTTTAATCTGAATACGACACAATTTTATCCAAGGCGTTAATATCGTATTCATCCATTAAAAAAAAAAAAAAAAAAAAAAAACTCGTACTTTTAGAGTTACTGAATCAATGAATGATTTTCTGACCGAAGGTGATGTCTGTAATAAAGTTTCATTTTTCGTTTTAGTCCCTGAACAAAGTGTGTTGTGAACGACAGGGTGGTGTATGGCTTAATTTGTTTAATTTTGATGTGATTCCTGGAAGGGTTAAATGCTTTTAGAAAATGGAAATTTTATTGGGTTCTCTCTAACAATTTCCAGAATGTATTAATAAATAAAAATGTCCAAATTTAGTCTCGTGAGTCGTCAGGGTCGAAGAGGTTATGGTGTGCTGGGCTATGAGTAGTGGTTTGAAACAAAGAAGTAAAAGATTAAGCTAGGGGTATGGAAAAAATAAATGAAGGAAAGAGAGAAGTGATTAGAAAGAAAGAAAGAAAGAATGAAAAACAAAAATCTATCTACATTAATAGAAATAAATAAATAAATAAATAAATAAATAAAATGAAAAACACTGAAATGTAAGCAGTGATGAAGAAAGAACGACGGGCAATTGAAGAAAGAAAGAACGGAAGAACGAACGAAAGAAAGAAAGAAAGAAAGAAAGAAAGAAAGAAAGAAAGAAAGAAAGAAAGAATGAAAGAAAGAAAGAAAGGCAAAAACATTGAAATGTATGCATGTATGAGACGGCGAAAAATAAGAAAGAAAGAACGACGCCGCGTCATTGAAGAAAGAAAGAAAGAAAGAAAGAAAGAATGGAAAACAAAAATCTATCTACATTAATAGAAAGAAAGAAAGAAAGAAAAAAAGAAATAAAGGAAGAAAGAAAGAAAATGAAAAACACAGAAATGTAAGCAGTGATGAAGAAAGAACGACGGGCAATTGAAGAAAGAAAGAAGGGACGAACGAACGAAAGAAAGAAAGAAAGAAAGAAAGAAAGAAAGAAAGAAAGAAAGAAAGAAAGAAAGAAAGACAAAAACATTGAAATGTATGCATGTATGAGACGGGGGAAAAATAAGAAAGAAAGAACGACGCCGCGTAATTGAAGAAAGAAAGAAAGAAAGAAAGAAAGAAAGAAAAGAAAGAAAGAAAGAAAGAATGGAATCCAATAAAGAAAACTCTCTGTATTGAAAGAAAGAAAGAAAGAAAGAAAGAAAGAAAGAAACACTAAAATGTAAGCAGGGATGAGATGGACAGAAAGAAGGAAAAAGGAAAGACGCGTAATTGAAGAAAGAAAGAAAGAAAGAAAGAAAGGAAGAAACAAACAAACAAACAAACAAAGAAAATAATTGAAATGCGAGCATATATGAGTGGGAATAAAAAGTGGAAAGAAAGAAAGAAAGGAAAAAGAAAGAAATAAAGAAAGAAATAAAGAAAGAAAGAGCAACGCGTAATTGATGAAATAAATAAATGTCAGTATAGAAAAGAGAAGAAAGGAAGAATGGAAGATAAAAAAAGAAAGAAATGTCAGGGTGAATAAGTATGAAAGAAAGTTAAAACGAAAAAAATGAAAAGAAAAAAAAGAAGTAAAAAGAAAGAATATGCAATATATGAATGTAAGCCAAAATAATGAAATGTAATTTGAATGCAAAATAAATAATGAAAAATAAAATGAAAGAAAAAGGAATAGAAATAAGAAAAATAAAAATGTTAGTTTGTATAATACTAAAAATAAAGCATAACAAAAAAGAAAGAAAGAATAAAAGAATGAAGTGACAGTATGCAAGACTGGGCGGTAAAAAAGGTCTGCCAATATGAATAATTATTCGAAAGAAAACTAGAAAGAAAGAACAAATAAAGGAAAAGTATATGCAATATATATTTCAGAGCAGGACAAGAAAGAAAGAAAAAGGAAAGAAAGAAAGAAAGAAAGAAAGAAAGAAAAAAAAAAGAAAGAAAGAAGTGAAAACCTACTAAACAAAGAAAGGTAAGGAAAAAAACAAAGGTAAGAAGTGAAACAAAAATAAAAGAAAGAAAGAAAGAAAAAGAAAGAAAGAAAGAAAGAAAGAAAGAAAGAAAGAAAGAAAGACAGAAAGAAAGGTAATAAAAATGGAATGGTAGTATGGGGAAAAAAAGAATTAAAAAAAAAAGATAGAGAAGCGAAAAAAATCGAATGACAGTATGGGAAAGTGAGAAAGAAAGAAAGATACAAAGAAAGTAACGGAGAAATAAAATGACGATTTGAAAAAGAAAAAGAACGAATGGACGACGATAAAGAAAGAACTGACAATATGAATAAGTACGAAAGAAAGCTAGAAAGAAAGAAAAAACTATATGCAATATATATTATAAAGCATCACATGAAAGAAAGAAAGAAAGAAAATAAAAAAAATAAAGGAAAAAGAAAACAAAGGCAGGAAGTGAGGGAGAACATAAAAGAAATTCAGCAAAGATTTTAGAAAACGATATTTAGCAAGCAAGCTCAGTCTACCTTACTGTTTAACCGATAGATGAGGGATAAAAACTGATTAATGCCTTTTCTAAGTGCATCTCTGTCAAATTGAACACATCATGAAACGCTAAAGTGATTTTGGCATTTTAAAGAATTAATTTGCATAAAACATGATCCTGCGTCTATAGCCTGGGTGCAACGATTTCCACGTTGATAACGATTATACAGCCCGCAACTCCGAATTTCCCTCATACAAACACCAAACTCTCTGTCTGTCTGTCTGTCTGTCTGTCTCTCTCTCTCTTCCTGAAAAATTTATTTCGGTTGAGCTCTCTGGGGGGGGGGAGTGTGGGTTTGTAAACAGTGACTATTATGGCTAATAATGAAAGACTCTTTGGTAAATCGAATCGAGTTCTTTCAGTCACTGTGTGTTTATCTAAAAATAAATACGCTTAAATTCACCCCTGCCGTGCGCCAACGGCTTAGTGGTAGAATCTCCGACTGATACCAATTCAGTCGGGTTTCGATCCTGTATAGAGGCAACCGGACGTCTAGCCACACTGATGAGCGAAACAATATATATATATATATACTTTTTTTTTTCAGGAGCATATATTGTCATCCACAGACAGATTGTTTCGCTATATCCTAGCTCGTCAGTGTGGCTAGACGTCCGGTTGCCTCTAGCTAGGATCCAAAACCTGACTGAATTCGCGTCAGTCGGGGATTCTACCACTAAGCTGTTGGCGCACAGCAGGATGAAGGTGAATTAAAAATTAATTATAAATAATAATTCTAATTTTGTATTGAGCACTCTTTTTTAAAAATAAAAGCAAAAATACTAAAGAACTCCGGATTATTTACCTAACGTGTTCTTTCCTATTTTTCTACATACCTGCACACACACACACACACACACATATATATATATATATATATATTCTATCTTTGTCTAAGTCTATATAGTAGTGGAGTGTAACGTGTTGGAATCGACTTATCCTCAGATTCATAGCAGACATCAAGGAAGCTGTGTACACCTTAGAGATCAGTTCCAGATGCCGAATGCAGAAGTACCTGATTTCATTTCTGCATGCGTTATTGCAAGCGTGATGCATGCAAATATTTTATTTTTGTGCCTTGCTTTTTTATTGTCAATATTTTTCTATTTTTCCTGTTTTTTTTTACGTTGTGGAGGTTTGATGATGTCAACATAAGCGGCACTTGCCTTGAGTGTTATTGCAGCTGGAAAGCTAGTGGGTGGATGTTGAAACTCTACAACTTAGGAATAAATTATTTTACAGCAAGTATTTGTTTGTATTCTGGGTGGATTCACATTAAATAATTAAAAAACAGTAAAAGAAAAAAAAACAAAAACAAATAAAACGCTACGACCACCTCCACAAAAAAAAAAAAAAAAAACAAAAAAAAAACAAAAAAAAACAAACACACAACACAATTCAGTATGCTTTACATCTCAATCCAGTTGATGGATCTATAAACACTAGTCCCAGTTAGTCACCAGCAGGCTCTGACACACAGCAAACGGAGAAAGTAAAGTTCACATATCGAAGGAGGGGCGTCCGGAGCAGCGTGTATACGGCAGATTGAGAGTATCTGAAAGATATTGGATTAAATAAAATGCAATGTAATAAAGATTCAATTATTAACTTTAATAACCGTCCAAACTACTTTATCACACAAGCATCATCGTATTTTACAAAGGAAAACGCAGGACATTATCTCTCATTTTATCCAACTCCGGATTTCATCAACTGCTGCCAGCTAGTGTGTGTATGTTTCAACCCGAGCCATCATCCAAATGTAGACATTACATTCTTATGTGCGATAAGTGAGAGACTAACCTCGCTTCGTCCTGTGTATGACGATAAACTACATCCAGCCGTAAGACCTTTGATCTTATTTCCCTTTAACTCAACTCTCCAAGTATTGGTTCACCACTGCTGTGGTCTGGTATTGAACTCACAACTCTTTGGGTCTAGTCTTTAACCAACGTCTTTATCTACTTGGACCATGCGTCCTTTTAAGACACACGACCCAGTGGATAAAGGGAAATAACTGAGACATCCAGAAGAGGCATGGCACGTGGAACAAGAATAATCTACCCCGGTGGACGAAATAAAGGGTTTGATTCGAAATTCTAATCAACTGAAGAAAGCCGGAGCGTACAACGGCCGATACGTTGTGAATATGGAAAGGAAGATGAGCATAACAGCCCGAAAAATGTAAATAATACATGTAATCGTAATACCTCATCACAGAGATATAGACAGATATTGAAAAATTGTCTAGTACGATACAGTTGACAAAGTTTTCTAAATGCCGACCTAGTAATTGATACAATATAACATTTCCACTTCATGTCAGCGAAAACGTAAGTCGGAGAAGGAAAAGCAAGTCAATATCCTGGAGTTTAGCATCAAGCATGAGAATGGAAGGTAAAAAAGGTTCTCTGACGATTAATAGAGAGCAATTTGGAGGTGTTAACATTAAGCAAGTTATTGCTTGCCCCAGTTAACAACAGAATTTAGATCATTTTTGTGATTAGCTGCCAAATGGACCTTATAGAACCGACCAGACTTATAAAATCAATAATGAGATAGCGCTCAGTCAAGCTCGAACGTAATACATCAACGAGTTTGGAGTGTTAGCGTTTGTTCTATGGAAGCGTCTGCACTAATAAAAGGAAAGATTTCAGTCACACACCAGAAAAGGAGTAAGGCACGACAAACGAAATAAGCCGAATGGAAGAAAGCGACAAATTATGTGGGAGTAAGTGTGTCATTTACTAGCCTTGATGAAAAGTATATTATTCTATTATTCAGTGCGTTTGCTAGTGACGAGAACGTAACAAACACATATATATATATATATATATATATATATATATATATATATATATATATATATATACCTACATCGTTGAACCAAAAGGAAAAAAAACAAAAATTGACGTTTGATAAGGGAGATAAACAAAGCCTTATTTTTCCCACCTTTCTTTCGCAATGTCCGTCGTCATCGCCTGCTTTCTCCACCCGTTAGCAAAACACAAACACCACATATGTGCGTATATTTTATCTGATAAATGACAAAAGAAAACAATACGAAAAAAACTAATATATATATATATATATATATATATATATATATATATATATATATATATATATTTGAGCTAAGAAATGAGTCAGTTACTGAATAATGAAAATAGATCAATTAAAAAAACGACAAAGCAAATAGCAGGAAATCAGATCTAAACACCATCTTAGAACTTTTTCTTCTTCTTTTGTCAAAAAATTCTTCTCAGGATTTCATTCATTCATTCTTTCTTTTATTCAATTGTTTTATCTATCTATTATTATTATTATTATTATTATTATTATTATTATTATTATTATTATTGCTTTTTTCTTTCCGTTATTGTCTTTTACTCAGTAACTTTTCTCCATAATTTTTGATCTTTTCTTTATTTTCAGTCATACGTTTCCTTTTCTTTAATTCTGTTTTACTTACCTGTTTTTTTTTTGTACCCCCCCCAACTCACTTCAACTTCCTTCATTGTATCAATATTTATTCTTTCACCTCACTTTCTCTTCCATTCATTCCTTATTTCTTTTTCTTCTTTTTTTTATACTTTTCTCAATCTTTTGTCTCTATCTTTTTCCTTTCTTCTTTCATTCTTTTGTTTCCATCTTAACTTTTCCATCATTTTATCAGGATTCTAAATTTTCTACTCTTTCTCGTTCAGTTGGTCTCTTTTACTTTTTCTTTCTTTCCTTTTTCTTTCTTTCTTTCTTTCTTTCTTTCTTTCTTTCTTTCTTCCATTGGTGTCTCGTCTATCTTTCGTTTTTTTATTCGTTTTTATTCTTTCTTTAGTTTTCATTAATTCTTTCTTGATTTGTTCCATTCATTTTCTTTCTTTCTTTCTTTCTTTCTTTCTTTCTTTCTTTCTTTCTGGAATCTTTTCCTTTCCGCCCTCTCTTTCTCTCTCTTTAAATCCTTCCTGTTTATTCAAACATCCCTTTTCTTTCTTTCTTTCTTTCTTTCTGGAATCTTTTCCTTTCCGCCCTCTCTCTCTCTCTCTCTTTTAAATCCTTCCTGTTTATTCAAAACATCCCTTTCTTTCTTTCTTTCTTTCTTTCTTTCTTTCTTTCTTTCTTTCTTTCTTTCTTTCTTTCTGGAATCTTTTCCTTTCCGCCCTCTCTCTCTCTCTCTCTTTTAAATCCTTCCTGTTTATTCAAAACATCCCTTTCTTTTCTTTCTTTCTTTTTTCTTTCTTTTCTTTTCTTTCTTTCTTTCTGGAATCTTTTCCTTTCCGCCCTCTCTCTCTCTTCTAAATCCTTCCTGTTTATTCAAACATCCCTTTCTTTTTTCTTTCTTTTCTTTCTTTCTTTTTTTTCTTTTTTTTTTTTCTTTTCTTGAATCTTTTCCTTTCCGCCCCTCTCTCTCTCTTTTAAATCCTTCCTGTTTATTCAAAATATGCCTTTCTTTCTTTCTTTCTTTCTTTCTTTCTTTCTTTCTTTCTTTCTTTCTTTCTTTCTTATATTGGTTGTCTAACTTTGTTTTTATTTCAATCGTTTTCTCTCTTTCATGTTTTTTCTTTCATACGTTTTTTAATTTTATTTTCTTTCTCTTTTATACTTCTCTCAATCTTTTGTTTCTTTCTTTTTTCTTTCTTTCTTTCTTTCTCTTTCTTCCATCTTATCTTTTCCTTCATTTTTAGCAGCATTCGGACTTTTCTAATCTTTCTCTTTCATTCATTTGTTTCAATTTACTTTTTCTTTCTTTCTTTATTTCTTTCTTAAATTGGTGTCTTGTCCGTCTTTCTTTATTCTCTTCATACTTTCCTTTTTTTTCATTCGTTTTTATTCTTTCTTTTGTTTTCATTCATTCTTCCTTTCATTGTTCCATTCGTTTTCTTTCTTTCTGTCTTCCTTTCTCTTGTTTCTATATTACATTTTCCATTATTTTTATCAGTATTCTAATTTTTTTCTTTTTCTCTTTTATGCATTCATTCGTTTCTTCTTACTTTCTATCTTTCTCTCTCTTTATTTTTCTTCTCATTTTTTTCCTTGCCTTAGAGAAAAAAAAGACGCTTGCCCGGTGGCTGACTCAGTAGCGTGGTTCACAGCAGTTCTGGTTATCCGGTATCGAGGCTACATTTTTTTTTAACCAATCATAAAAGAACATCCAGTTTCAAAAAAGGAAAGCCTGTAACAGATTAAGAATTAATTAAATTCATCCGGCCCATATACCTGCATGCGTGGTATAATGGTTAGCAAGCTTGTCTCGCGAGAATACTTACGACTGCCTAGTGAGTTCGGTCCTCACTCAGTGCCCCATACTTTCGGCCTTTTGCCCATCTAAGCTACGCTTAGAAAATCACTATGCTTAGATGTGCGGGTGGTGTAATTGATAGCTGTTAGATATGAGAAATCGGAGAACCGAGTTCGAAATCTAGTCAAGAGCGTTACATTCACTTACACGCAAATACCCTTAGGAAAGGTATGAACACAACTCTTCTTCCCACATATATGGGTTAAATAGTAGGGTTTGTATCAGGCAGAAATCTTTAAAAAATGTTAATACAGTATTCACTAGAATAAAAAGAAAGAATTATTTTAAAAATCCAAATACATATTTAGGCTCTAAATAATATAAAATAATCCGTAACAAAAAAAAAAAAATAAAATAAAAATGTTTAAGTAAGTAAGAACAAAGACAGACGTAGAATATATAAAGTTTATCAAACTATCTGTAACTAAGCATCATATTTATCGTAGCCCCCAACTATGGGTTAAATAACATGATTTTTATCTAGAAAAAGCTTTGTTATTCTCAAAAATTGTTAATGCAATATTCCCTCGCAAAAGATATTCTAACAATTCAAAATATTCCTCGGTTTTAAATAGCCATAAGTGGTTGATAATCCGTAATAAAGTAAAAAATAAATAAACAAACAAACAAATGCGGCATAAGTAAGAACAAAGACAGACTTAAAATATATAAAATTGATCAAACTATCTGTAACTAAGCATCATATTTATCGTAACCCCAGCAATGGGTTAAATAATAGGAATTTTACCTAGAAAAATGCTGTTATGCGCAAAAATTGTTTCTGCAATATTCCCTAGCAAAAAAATATTATACTTACAATTCCAAATATGTCTCGGTTTCAAATAGCCCACAAGGGGTTGATAATCCGTAAAAAGCAAAAAAAAAAAACAAACAAACAAACAAGCAAGTGCGACGTAATTAAGAACAAAACGACAGGCGTAGAATATATAAAGTTGATCAAACTATCTGTAAGTAAGCATCATATTTATCGTAACCCCCACCTATTGGTTAAATAACAGGAAGTGTATCTAGAAAAAACATTTCTAGCAAAAATTATTATACTTACAATTCCATATATGTCTCGGTTTTAAACAGCCCACAAGCGGTTGATAATCCGTAAAAAAGGAGCAAAAATACAAGTGAGATCTAAGTAAGAACAAAGCCTGTTGTAGAATATAAAAAGTTCATGAAACTATCTGTAACTAAGCATTTTATTTATCGTAACCTCCAGCTGTGACTTAAATAGTATGACATGTTTCTGGAAAAAAAAGATTTTTTTTTATTCTCAAAAATTGCTAATACGATATTCATTCGCCAAAAAAAAAATAAGAATGCTAGGATGATCACGTGGCCAACGGCGAAATTATAGAGAAAATGGAAACAAAATGGATACTTTATGTAGCATAAGAAAAAAAAAATAGTTGAAATTTCTAAGATACATAATAAGAGAAGAGGGCTTGGAAAATCTGACACTCACAAGGCATAATAAATGCAAGAGGAACACAAGAAAGCGGCGCACAATCTACTCTACGAGTTTGTGGAAATGGTTTTCAGAATGGGGATTAGAAAAGACAGAAAAAAAAAAATTTACTAAAAGCCACAAAGGTCAAGAATTTGTGGATAGCCATAATCGCCCACGGCAAATAGAAGAAAAAAACTGGATTGGTAGTTATGTCTCCTGATTTCACTGATACAGTGGCCAGTTTTAACCGTAAGTTCTATGGTAATATTTTATCCTTTTCCCCAATATCCGTTTGGTGGAGCTCGATCCTGGCTTCCGGTTTTTCTATTTTCCTGTCAACTACGACCTTCAAAAATTTAAATCCAGTGATTATGTATTTAGAGATTCTTGATAAAATAATAATAATAATAATAATAATAGTAATAATAATAATAATAATAATAATAATAATAATGCTTTCAACTCTCTATGGCTGGTCGGAACTCCAATGAAAATCCCTTTCCAGGCTGTTCGATCCTATATTGCTGAACCCAGATCCGGTGCTATGGTATCTGCGAAAGTCTATTTTCGTGAAAATCACATTCCAGAAGGTTGCCTTAGGAGTAAGGATGAGACGATTCCCTGGTCCCTTTCGTGGCAGTGGCTGGCAAATTGTGATCGCTTTTGTCTGAGCTTAAGAGAGATTGGTCTCATTTCTCCATAAATTGTGTTGACAGTTGCATGGGGTCTCCATTCTATGTTCTGGATTTTTCCAAGTAGATTTGTATATGTTCCATCCATTCGTCTTCCAAGACGAACAGATAATGTCTTAAGAGTCATCTACCTTATCTACAAGACCGTGCTAGGCAAATCAGTGACGTTTCGGGTTTATACGATTGTAGTATAATGCTTCAGACTTATATGAGATTGTACTATCTCTTTCTGAATACCATTATCGAATTGCCTGTGCTTCCGCTTCTTCCCCAGAAATATTCCTCGTTCTTATCCATGATATTTTCATCACAATCATCATCATCACCAATATCACCATCACCACCACCACTGCCACCATCATCATCATCATCATCACCATCACCATCATCGTCATCATCAATATCATCCTTCAACCTCCCTATGGTTGGTCAGAACTCCATTGACAATCCCTTTGCACACTGTTCCCAGATCCCCAATGTCCAATCCTGAGTCCCGAGCTATGGTGTCTGGGAAAGTCAATTTTCGTGAGAAGACACTTCCAGAAGGATCACAGTTTGCCGCCACTGCTCGATGGCTGTGGCAGCAAACTGTCATCGTTTTTGTCGGAGCTTAAGAGAGATTGGTCTCATTTCTCCGTAAATTGTGTTGACCGTTGCATGGATCTCCATTCTATGTTCTGGATTTTTTCCAAGTAGATTTGTATAATCATAATTCCATCCATTCGTCTTCCAAGACGAACAGATAATGTCTTAAGAGTCATCTACCTTATCTACAAGACCGTGCTAGGCAAATCAGTGACGTTTCGGGTTTATACGATTGTAGTATAATGCTTCAGACTTATATGAGATTGTACTATCTCTTTCTGAATACCATTATCGAATTGTATGTGTTTCCGCTTCTTCCCCACAAATATTCCTCGTTCTTGTCCATGGTATTTTCATCACAATCATCATCATCACCAATATCACCATCACCACCGCCACCATCATCATCATCACCATCACCATCATCGTCATCATCAATATCATCCTTCAACCTCCCTATGGTTGGTCAGAACTCCATTGACAATCCCTTTGTACACTGTTCCCAGATCCCCAATGTCCAACCCCGAGTCCCGAGCTATGGTGTCTGGAAAAGTCAATTTTCTGTAGAAGACACATCCAGAAGGATGCCTTAGAAGTAAGGATGAGACGATTTCCCTGTCCGCTCGGTGGCAGTGGCCGGTAAACTGTAATCGTTGTTGTTTGAGCTTAAGAGAGATTTCTCTCAGTTCTCCGTAAATTGTGCTAAGCGTTGTATGGAATCTCTAAATGATATTCTGGATTTTTCTAAGCAGATTTGTATATTTTCTATCCAGTCTTTTTTCAAGACGAACAGGTAATGTTCAAGATTCTGATCCATACAGTAAAACTGGTTCAGTCAGTGAAAGGTTTGGACTTTTAAGTTTTATGGAAGGTTTGACCGTCAAATCTTGTGAAAAGACGAATCCACAACGTTACTGGTCCTGATCAGGCAACTCCACTTAAATCACTTTAACGTCGTCATAATCTAGCTTCCCTCTGCCTTTTCTATAAATATTTTCATGATCATTTTTCTGATGAGCTTTTCTCTATGTTACCTAGACGTTATCAATTTAAGCAGAGTACTAGATTGGCACGGTGGAGTAATAGATAGCGGCTCGAATTGAGGACACAGTGAGCCGAGTTCGAATTCTACTCGAATACATTACATTCACTTACGTGCTAATATTCTTGGGAAAGGTATGAATACTCTTCTTCTTCTCCCCCTAGCTATGGTTAAATAGCAGGACAGACCATGGATGGTAACTGGTTTACCGCATAAAGAAATGGCAACCTATTGTGGAAAAAAAAATCTGCCTCGTCAGTCATGTAACGAAAGAGCGTGTATCACGCATGGCACATAACTGACTGACTGACTAACTAGATTGGCGGCAAGGCCTTAACATGTTACAGTAGAAATGGCTAGATACAGCCGTAAGTTCTATGCTAACAGTTTCTTCGTCTGCACTTGTCACATGTGGAACTTTATTCCGGTCTATGCTTTCCTGTCAACTAAGATCTACCAAATTTAGATGCAATGACTAATCGGCATTTATCGTCTCCGTAAATGCTGCTCATTTATACTCCCCTCTCTTTCTTTCAATCTCTGTAGTCTCCTTGCATCTTAGTGGCTTTATCGCCTTGTTTGGTTTGAAAAGATTAAAGAAATATGTTTAATTATCGCGGGAGAAAATACAATCTCCGCTGAGAAAATTATTCGAGAAATAATAAGCTTGGTCCAAATAAGCAACGTAGCCTTGTGAAAATTTGCAAGAAATAATTTAAGCGAGCTGGCAATTATATTTGGCACAACGGGTACATAAAAAAAAAAAAAAATCAACACCATACCATGTGAATACAGAAATAAACTTTAAGCGATCACTACCAGTTCCTTAAAGCGTGAAACTGACTGTCACCATGCAGTATTGATTCGTTCTATCGCCGATATTATGGACTCTTCTTTCATAATTAAAATAAAATAAATTTATTACACACACACACACACACATACATACATACATACATACACACACACACACACACACACACATATATATATATATATATATATATATATATATATATATATATATATATATATAATGGAAAATAAAGCATAATATTTTTTAATAATCCACATTAAACCAAAAACGTTTATGGTTTTCTCTTTCTTTTTAATATACAAAATTTTCTCACGTTGAAACTAAAAATAATTCTTCCTTTATATATATATATATATATATATATATATATATATATATATATATATATATATATATATATATATATAATACTGTTGGTTAATTCATTTGCCGTACACACTGATACACATATAATTGTATATTTGGGCAGCAATCCTTCTCTGATACATGTTTAGCTTAAATGTTACGTTTGTGTTTGAATATATATGTGTCTGTGTGTGTTTTTTGCCAGTGCGCGGATGCGAACAAGAGATTTATATTTAGAATTGGTGAATTCCCCCTCAAAAATTTGGATTTAAGTGATGCTAATTTTTTTCGTACTCCTTCTCGGTCTTTTTGAATAGAGGTGGAGATTTATCGCTTGTTTCCTGTTTAGGATTGAGTTTCCGATTCCTTCTAAATCCTACTTCAACTTATCTAACTTTTCACGTCTCGGATTGAACAGTGAAATTTATAATATTACTAGAGAGACTTCACCCGTTCGATATCGCTTCGCGAAGAAAAGATATATTCACTACTTGAAATATTTGAAATAAAAATTTTTAATGAACATTTAATTCATAAATTGGCTTGTTATAGTTAAGGTAAGTTTTAAAAATGGATGCCAATTTGTTGCATTCCAAGTAAAATGCAAATTTCAAATACTTTTCTACACAATATAAGACTATATTCCTAAACAGAACTATATTTGATACGAAAATCAAAACAATACTCGAATAAAAGAACAGTTATTAATGATTTAAAAAAAAATCAATGCAAATTAGTTAAACCTGAAGTGTGATATTGCCTAGAAGTATATTGCCTATATATATAATACAGATATATTGATATTGCCTATATATAATACAGTTATTGTTCCTTTAGCGTGTAAATTACTCTTTTTGAGTAATTTCAGGTCTACTTATCATCTCTCAGTTGCGTCTCTGTCTTTGTTTAGAGTGCACTCAGGGGCGGCTTCGTCAAAGGACAGAGTCGCAACTGAGGAAATTTATACCGATAGGTGCCCAGCCCTGGGGAACAGCTGACCGAGGCCGCGCCCTCCCATTGCACCAGAGGGAGGGATTGGTGCTCGCATCGAGGCCAGTGCAACCGACAGTTGCAGGGGCTCGGGGAACTTTTGTTCATTGCCCGGATGCATAAATCTTGGATCCCCACGTTAAACCGACCTTGTGAAAAGGACATCGTGGGGTAAATGAGTAAATATTCCTATTTTTGGTTAGAACGTATAATTTTAATTATCATCTCTCAATTGTATATATATCCTTGGACAGAGTGCATATATTCTAATGTCAAAGGACAGAGGGTCAACTGAGAAAATTAGAGGTGCCAATGTTTAGTGGGAAGAGCTGCCCAAGGCCGTGCCTCCAATTGCACCAGAGGGAAGGATCGGTGCTTTTATAGGCCAGCTGTTTTTTGTTGCCGGGGCTGAGAGGTAATTTTGTTCCGGTCCCGGGTGTATGCGTTCGGGTCCCCACCTAAAACCTTGTGTCACATCACGTCCAGAGTAAATACCGTGCGGGGAAAAAAATTTTGTTGTATTATTTAATTTGATATTTTAATTTATTCAGTTGACAGTTTAATGGTAGTGCGTAGTGATTTTTTATATATAAGTCTATAAAAGTAGATAGGCAAAATTTATGCTTTCACCCGTAAAGGTGTTTCCCACTAAATTATTAAAATCCATGGCCTCATTAATGGTGGATTTATATATAAAAGAAGTCCTCCATTTTCTTAATTGATAACTCCTAAAATACCTTTCTTCATAATTTAATTCACTTAATTGTCAATTCAGCGTGTATATTTATAAATTATGACGATTTTTTGGAAAATTTTAACCATCAGCTATTTTCCGTTCCCTTTAGAAAAAGCAAATTTACCAAATCAGCTATGCTCACGACCAGTTTGATGACAGAAAGGACAGAAAGGTTCTATATTAGGTGGCAACCGATCGCTCCCTGAGAACGTGGAAACTTTCTCCCCCGAATTCAAAACCGAGCTGGAGAGGGTTGGGCTTTGTCAGGTTATTTTACCCAAGAAACAAAGCATCTGTTTGCCTCGGGGTTCTCGATAGGCTCCAGAGGCGGATATGCAATATAATTGACCCTGCTCTGGCATCTCGTCTACAGGCACTTTCTCACAGACGCGCCGTCGCCTCCCTCTGTCTGTTCTACAAATACTTTCGTGGTAATTGCTCCGAGGAGCTGCATTCGCTGGTTCCCAGACGTCATGAGTTCCAGCGCCTTACGAGGCTGGCATCCCGCTCTCACCCATTCACTGTCGAAACTCCTAAATGTAGCCGTCTCTTCTACTGTAATAGCTTCATGTCTCGCACCTCTCACCTGTGGAACCTCATTCCCTATTCCAGTTTCCCTGAGAGCTATAATCTCCAGCTATTCAAGTGTAATATCAATCGACATCTCATGTTGCCTTGATCTATCCCCTATCCTTCTCCTCATACACTTTTCTATCACTCCTATCTGATCTCGCTCTATATTTTCTGTAACCCCTTGCGTCCTGGTGGCTTCCCCGCCTTGCTTGGGGTGAAATGCTTAAAAAAAAACTGCGGCTGCAAAAAAAAAAAACATTTATACCCTGATTGTTTACAGAGGATAAGTTACGATCGATCGCGATCTTGTAAGGGATGTAATTATGGCGCATATCTCATAAAAAAAAAAAACACCAAGAATTTGCTTCCATCTCTAATAGGAAACTCTGTCTCTGGTTTATCGATATCACTAGAGACTCTCTCTTCTCGTCCATTAGAAATCGCCTTCGAAGCACGGAATCCACTGAATGCATAATAAACTTACATATAAATATCATAATAATATAGATGTCATAATAATATAGATGTCATAATAATAATGCATAATATAATAGAGGAATAATATCAATTTAAAGAATAGTACGTTCTTTTGAACCCCTCTAAAAACATTTCAAACTGGTTCAGTACGTGGGGAAGAAATGTGAAATATAGACCTATTTAATCTCTTCCTAGATAAAGCTCTGCCTATTTACAAACACATATGCGATAAGATGGGCACTCACCATATAATTATTCCATTCCACATATTTCGTATAAAGGACCAAAAGAAATTAATTATTCTCTTTTTTTTCCAGGTTACAATGTTTAGTAATGATGTGGTGAAGAGGCTATGCTGATTACATAGGGCATACGGAGAAGAGAACGATCTTGATCTGAAAATCAGCATCCTCTGCTAAATGTCCCAAGAAATGAAACTCAAGATAAACAATTTCCAAAAACAGAAATCTAAATTTTTTTTATGAAAGCACTGATGACACCTACTCTGAATACATCATTAAAAAAAAATCCAGAATACGTAATCAGTTATAAAAAAAAATTAACTGTTGGAAAAGAGGAAATAGAATATATTGTTTCCAAAGATAGTTTCGCTCTACACGATTAATTGCTAAAAAAAAAGCAACCAGAAAATTCTTGTCATGTTCTTGAACAGAATCGTCAGATCGACACTTTTACATAAATATAATGCACGACATCAAACCCGTTCAGAAGGGGTGCAGAATTAATATATATATATATATGAAAATTTCTCCGATTTAACGAGTATTTATTCATAAATATATATATATGAAAATTCTCAGAGATAACCTGTAGCAAAGACAGCATTTATAAATATGTATGGCAATAGGAAAACTGTAATAGTTACCAACGCATTTCGTCCAATGTGGACTTAATCAAAGCAAAAACGAAATGAATTTATTTAAAGTAACTAATAATAACAAAAACAAAATGTCCTTAGCAAAGAAGGAAAATTCTAGATAGTCCCGCCATTGAATATTACCCAAATATTAATCTACGCCCAGGCCTTTTCCCTATGTCACTTTCCTTAAAAGGATTACTACTCTTCCAAACAAACGTACAATACAATATCGTGAAATCAAAAGAAAATGCTTGAATCCGTCAAAACAGCAATAATAACAATATTCGCACAGGTGACAGTAATTGAAGTAATTTTCAGTTAACAGTATGAAAATAGCATTCTCTAAATTCTTCCAGTTGCTAAGGACATTTTGTTTTAGTTATTATTTTATATTATTTTGTTTAAATAAATTCATTTCGTTTTTTTTTATATGAGAAAAGTTCACATTTACGAAACGTCGTCGGAAAACTATTACAGTTTTCCTATTTTTGTCATTTATATATATATATATATATATATATATATATATATATATATATATATATATTTTCGTATGTGTGTGTATATATATATATATATATATATATATTCCTATACAAATTCCTCATTAATAGAATCCTTTAGAACTCAATGTCCAGGACAGAATAAGAATAATGTAAAGTGAAAACACTAATATTAAAATAATTTGAATATTGAATTGAATCCTTTCCAAATATCCATTGTACAAATTCAAAGGTCTGATGAAACGGATTTCCTTACGATTCCAATGTAATAAATTATAATCATTGATTTTTTTGTTTAAAC
>CAHIKZ030001511.1:802500-817500 GCA_903632075.3 Acanthosepion pharaonis | reverse complement strand
AAGAAAATAATAATTATGATTTCCCCTGTAATTCTTAATGCATATAATTTGAAAATAGAAATCAATTTTAAATTTTAAAGTCCTTTTTTCAATTCTTTGAATATGAACGATGAAAATAATAACTAAAATTTAATAAAAATTTTAAAAGTATGGTTTGATTTGAATGGGTTTTTTCAGACAATTTGAAAAACCTGAAAATCTCCAAAGGTTTATTTAAATTCCTATAAAAAAAAAAAAATTTGAAGACAGGTAATTCTTTAAATTTAAATAAAGTAAAATAAAAATTCATTAAATATTTTTAATTTAACAAAGTTTTTAAAAAATATTGATTTTTTGGCTTTTGTAATAATAAGTATTTTTGAAATACATTGTTTTTTTTTTAAATGGTTTTTTAATATCGAACGAAAATTTAATAATAATATATAATAATATATATATATAGTATATTATATATATATAACTAAATTTTTAAATTTTATGTCGAATTGATAAATGAGAAATAGATTTCTTTTATTTCTGTTATTTTGGTTTTTAAAATTTTTAAAAATCTGATATTATATGATTTTATATTAAATTTTTAAATGAAAAATGGTATTACTTTTAATTTTCCAAAAAAATTGCCTTACTGTATATTTTAATAAATAATTTATGAAATTTGTAAAATCCTGGTAGTAATTTAAAAATTTTATCTTTATATTAAAAATAAAAGATTTTTTTTATTGAATTTTTTAATTACAATATTTCTATTTGGTAAAAAAATCCGAAATAAAAATTATTTCAATTCTGACATGGGAATTAATAAATTTAAAAAAAATAAAAAAATTTGTAAAAAAAATTATTAAAAAAAATAAAAAATTTATGAAAATGCAGATATTTATCAGTTTATATATATATAAATATTGGATAAATTTATATATATTTTTGTATATAATGATATATTTTTTCTAAATATATATCTATATATATATATATATATATATTTTATATATATATATTTTTGTAATATCAAAGGTTTAATATATAATTAAATAAAAATAAAAAAATATAAATTACCTATTCATATAATTAAAAATGTGTTTAAATTAGCGACGTTTATGTTTATAAAATATATTTCTTTATAATCAAAAATTTAAATTTTGAAAATTTTCATTTTTTAACCTTTATATTATGAGATAAAGAAAGCAATTTTTAATTTTAAACTGTTTCCTTTTTCTTACATAAACGAAAAAAAACAATTTAATTTAATCAATTTATTGATTAATTAAAAAAAAACCTTTTTTCTATTTATGGAAATAAAATAAAACAATTCAGTTTTTACCTTAATAAGATTTTTTTATAAATTTCAAATTTATCCTTTTTTCATTTTATAAATTTAATTGTTTATTTCTATCTAAATTTCAGAATTTTGAAAAAGAAGTTTTCAAATATTATAAGTAATAATAAATTTTCTTTTTTTTCTATTCATATTTTTTAAATTTTTTTTTTATTTATATTTTCATTACTTTTTAAATAAAAATAAATATTTTTGAATTTTTTTTCCTTTCAAAATTTTTAAAAATTCTTTTTTTAATTTAAAAAATTAATTTTTAATTTTTTGAAAAGTTATATTTTGATTTATATATTTATTTATATATATTTATATATATTTTATATGTTTAAATAATTAAAATAAAATTTAAGAAATTTTTTTTAAAATAATGTATTTAAATTTTTTTTATAATTTTTTTTTTAAATTTTCTTTAAAACTAAGAATTTTTTTTTTTTTAATAATATTTGATTAAACATGAAAAATATAAGGAATTTTTATAAAAAAATAATTTTCTTCAAATCGGAATTGGCACAATTCAAAAAAATTTAAATTTAAAATTTTGACTTTTTTAAATATTAAAATAATTATGAAAAAGAACATTTCAAGAATAATCTAAAAATAAAATCAAAAAATGTAAAAAAAAAATAATATTGTATAATATATATTTTTTTTTTTGATATATATATATATATATATATTATAATTTGAAAAAAAATAAATAAAAATGATAAACAAATTTTTGATAAATTAAAAAGTTTTTTTGTATATTTTTTTAAATTTATTTTGATATTTTTTTTAAAAAAAATATTTAAATCATGAAATTGTTTTGGTACATTTATTTATGTTTTTTCGGGGAAAATTTTTTTCATTCTTTTTAATCTACTTTTTTTCTTTTTTTTTTTTCTTTTTTTTTTACGAAAATAAAATTTTAATTAAAAGAATATAATCGTAATTATTTTTTCTTTAATTTTCAAAAAGAAATCTTTTTTTTTTTAATAAACATTTTTCTATTCAAAAAATAAAATCGATAAAAACAATCATATGGCGTTTTTTTCCTAAATAAAAAAAAAATAAAAAAAAAAAAAAAGGAACAAAATTGTAAAATGGAAATTTGAATTATTGATAAAAATGTTTTTTTAAAATTAAAAAAAAAAAAAAAAATTCAAGGAAAATGTTGAAGATTTATTGATTAAGAAAAATATATTTAAATTAAAAAATTTTTGATTAAAAAGAAATAGGAATAAAAAATAAATATAATCATATATTTAATATGTAATTTTTCCTTTGGATGATTTAAAATATATATCAAATCTAAAAAGAAATTTTCCAAAAATTAAATTTATATAATTATTTAAATATATATATATATATATTGAATATATAAAAAGATAATTATTTAATGAAAAATTTAAAAACAAAAAATATATTAAAACAAATGTTTCAATTTTATGCGATGTCCAAATTTTTATATATTTTCAATTTCATTTCTTTAAAATATATATAAATATATATTTATAAAATATAAAGATAATTTTTAACTTTTTTTTAACATTTTCGAAATATAAATATATATATATTTAAAATAAATATAATATATAATAAATATAATTTTTTATAATAATTTATATATATAATTAATAGAAATAATTTAATTTCAATAATAAAATAATTTTTTCCCTGATGAATTTTTTAAATTTTTAATAAAAATAAAATAATCAAATTCTGTATTTAAAAAATAATTTTTCATAATTTCAATTATATTGTCTTTAAATATAAAATTTAATATTATTTTTGTGATATTGATATTTATTTTCACTTAAATAAAAAAAACTTTCAAATTTATAAACCATTTAATAATTCAAAATTAAAAACTTCAATAATAATCATAATAATAATAATCAAAAATAATTATAATTAAAAATGGCTTTATTTTAAAAAATAAATTATTTTTTTAAAAAAGAAAATGCTTTTTTGTTTGATAAAAACTTTTCATATCATAAAAAAATCAGAATAAAATCTATAATTATGAAGAATAATAAACCTAATAATTCCATGTAAAATAAAAATAATTATAAAAATAATAATAATAAGAATTCCAAAATCCATCAATCAAATTTAAATTGAACAATAATTTCAGCTAAAGGCGCATGAACAAGACAATACGAAAAACGTTGTAAATTCTATCGCCAAAATAAAATATTCATTTGACAGATTTTCTTAAAAATTTTAAGGGAAATTGGAAAAAAATATATGTGTCGAAAGGCCACCATCGATTGATTTGTACAGACATTTTGGGAAAATATTTGGAGCAGCCCAAAGGAATAAAACCCAAAAAATTCAGAATGGAATAATATTGAAGAATTTTGAATGCTTGATACACCTCTGCAAGAATGGGAAAATATAATCACAGATGATGATGTTAGGCAAGCTCTAACGAAATCCCAAAATGGAAATTTATTCAGAAATGACAAGTTGCCCAATTTCTGGCTGTATCATCTCATTCTACCCATTTTTAAATTCTTGCAAAAAATATTATCAACGCTTGTAAATAATCCCAATAAAATCCCGAATGGATTACTGAAGGTATTACATATACCTCATACCAAAAAAAAACTGAAACAGACGACCCGAAAAATTATAGACCGATAACATGTCTCTCCACAACGTATAAGTTGATCACGTCTGTACTGACGAACCGTACTTATTCCTTTTCGAAAACAAACAGCATTCTCCCGCTGGAACAGAAGGGATGCAGAAGAGGTTCATATGGCTGCAAAGATCAACTTCTGATAAATAAAATGATCCTGGAAAATTGCAGGAGACGACGCAGAAATCTTCTTAGCAGCGTGGATTGATTATCGTAAAGCCTTTGATAGTGTTCCACATTCTTGGATCCTTAAGACTTTGGAAATGTACAAAGTCTCCCCTGTGGTATTAAATTTCCTTAAGCACAGCATGGGAATGTGGAACACCAAACTATACCTTAGTCACACCAGGGGCACTGCCATATCCAACCGTCTGAATATCCGACGTGGAATCTTTCAAGGAGACTCTCTGTCACCCCTTCTGTTTTGTTTATCCTTAATCCCTCTTACACATGAACTGAACAACAGTAGCTATGGTTACAAAATAAATAAGAAAATATTCAATCACCTACTCTACATGGATGATCTCAAACTCTTTGCCAAAGACGACAATGAGTTGAAAGGCCTCCTCAATATTGTAAAATACTTCAGTGACGACATAGGTATGGACTTCGGATTAGATAAATGTGCAAAAGTAACATTCAAGAAAGGTAGAATTACAGAAACACCCTTAATAGATTTAGATTTTGTCACAAAGATTAGGGAACTGGAACATGATGAAGCTTATAAGTACCTAGGAATTAGCGAAGGAGATGGCATACAACATGAATAAATGAAGGAAAAAAAAAGAAAAAAAGAGTACTACAGGCGTGTACGTCTGGTACTAAATACTGAGCTAAACTCAAAAAACAGAATATCAGCCATAAACACATTGGCTGTCCCTGTGGTGCAATACAGCTTTAATGTCCTTAACTGGACCATAGCTGAAATTAAGCGAATGGACGCCAAAACGAGAAAGCTTCTCACTTGCTATCGCATGCATCATCCCAAAGCTGATGTTGATCGTCTGTATGTGCCCAGATCCGAAGGAGGCAGAGGATTAGTTCAACTAGAACTGTCCTACAAAACTACAACAATTGGCCTCCAAAGATATTTGGAAACTACAGAAGACTGGATGATGGTATGCGTCAAGGAACATGAAAGTAGTAAGCGTCTTTATTCCGTAATAAAAGAAGCCAACAAATTCAAAATGGAGTTTCAAATGGGCGTAGAGATGCAACTAAAGCACAATACACCGGCTGAAACTGCAAAATACCTAAAAAAACAGCAAAGACGAATGCAACCGACCAGCTACAGAAGCGATGGCAAGATAAACCGCTTCATGGCCAATACTCTGCCCGTACGAAACAAGCTGACGTAGACAAAACCCGTACCCATCAGTGGCTACGTAGTGCAGGGTTGAAAGCTGAAACTTAAGGTTTTATCCTTGCTGCACAGGACCAATGCTTGCTAACTAGGAATTATCAAGCACATATACTAAAATATTGTGTCAGCCCAACATGCAGATTCTGTGATAAATATCCAGAAACGATTGATCATCTTGTATCAGGTTGCACGATATTGGCACCCACTGAACATAAAACCCGGCATGACAAAGTAGGCCAATATCTGCACTGGAAAATCTGCAACTTCTACGGGAACGAAACTGAAAGAAGCTGGTATGAACACCACCCAGACCCGGTTACGGAGATAGGATCTGTTACAATTCTATGGGACTACACAATACACACTGACAGAACAATCAAAGCCAACCGCCCAGATATTGTTATTAAAGACCACAAACAAAAAGTGCCTCCTTATTGATATGGCAGTCCCTGCTGACTGCAATGTATCTTTGAAGATATTCAAAAAGCTGTCAAAATACAAGGACCTTGAAATAGAAATCTCGAAAATGTGGCATATGGGAACATCAACAATCCCTGTTTTAGTTGGAGCCCTAGGACTGGTTGGAAAAGATTGCAGTAGACTAATTGAAGGGATTCCTGGAAGTCCATGCCTCAAGGAGATACAAAAATTGTTCTGACAAGTACAGCCCACACTTTACGAAGGGCTTTATCTATGTAATTTTTTTTTTTTTTTTTTTTTTTTTTTTTTTTTTCAGTCAGTGGAAAGTGTCATGATGCCATTTCTAACCTTAGGTCCCTGGGCGGGACCCGGAAAGAAATGTGTAAACGCCAGAAATCAAAGAAAATAAAAATAATAATAATAATAATAATAATAATAATAATAATAATAATAAGAATAAAAAATAATTTAATATCTATTTATGAAAATAAAATGAAAATTTAATAAAAAAAATAATAATGAAATATAATGGATTTTAAATAAAACATTAAAAAAAACATTGACAAAATAGATATTGTAAAAATTTTATTTTGTTTAATTTAATAAAAATAAATTTAAAAATTAAAAATTCAAAAATAATTCAAAATGTTTTTACGCGAAAACAAAAAAAAATTTGATCATTGTGATGATATTTTTTTCAAAAGAATAATTTTATAAATTATATAGAAAAAAATTTTAATTATTAGATGTAAATAAATCCTAAAATTTTAATAATTTTATTGTTCTTTTCTAATTCAATTTTTTCAGAATTTTAAATTGAAAAAATAAAATTTTAAATCTGTGTTATTTTCTTTCCGATTATTTAAAATGGTTTTTTTATGTAAAAAAAAAATTGTGTTTAATTCATTATTTATATTCAAAATATATTCATTTTATTTATATATATATATATATATAATGTATATATATATATAAAAAAAAATTAGAAAAAATGGAAATCTTTGAATAATCTTAAATTAAAAAATATCAATTTTTAGGTCTAATTTAAAATCAAAAATTAAAAATGTTTAACAAAAAATTTTCGTGTATATTTTATATATTGTTCATTAAAAATTGTAATCCAAATAAAATTAATTGAAAAATTGGACCAATTGAATTTTTTTTTAAATCTTCAAATTGTTTAAAATTATATTGCCTTATATTAAATGAAAAATTTTAAAATAAAATTTAAAAATTTATATTAACTATGATTTCATAGTGATTTTATTGAATTAAATAAATTAAATAAACAAGATAAATCATAATTAAATATGAATATTCAATTACCCATTAAAAATTTAAATATTATAAAATTTGTTTGTTTTTAAATATTTTTTGCAATCAAAAAAATAAAATAATTCAATCCCCAATCAATTTAAACGAATAGACTGAATGCAAATTCAAAAAAAAATAGAAATTAAATTTAAAAAAATTTTAAAAAAAAAAAATTCTTATAAAATTTAAAATTTTCAATGATAATATTTAAAATTTCTTTTTTTCTAAAAAAATTTTTTTTTATTAAAAAAAGTTTTTGCTTATTTAAAAAGAAAATCCTGGAAATTGTAAAAAAAAAAAAAATTCAATATAAAAAATATTTCGCGTTTATTTGTAATTCATTTTTTTAAATAAAATTTTTGTTTTCGATTTAAATTTGTTTTTTTTCCCAAATAATTAAATTTGTATTTGATAAAAAAATCAAAAAATAAAAAAAAAAAAATTGGAAAAAAAAAAAAAAAAAATATATAATAAAAATGAAATTCTATTTTTTTTTAAATAAAATTTTTCAAACAATATTTTATTTTGATTTTAAATTTTTTTTTATTTTTAAATTTTAATTAAAATTAATTGTGCATTCATATATATATATTCATATTTAATATATATTTTTTTTATCTAAATTTATATCTATATATATAATATTGTATGATTAAAAATAAATAAAATAAAAATGAAAAAAAAACTCAAAAAAAATTCAAATTTTTTAATATTTCGAATACATTTTTTTTAATTTTTTATATTTATGATATGTAATATATCACTGGGAATTTTTTTGTATTTTATAAAAAATGTCGTAAATTTTTTTTTAATGGCTATGTCTTAAATTGTAATTATTTATCAATGTTTTTTGAAATTTTATGGAAAATTAAAAAAAAAAAATAAACTTCAAATTTTTAACTAAAAATCAAATAAATCAATATTTTTTAAAGATTGAAAAACAGACCTTATATTTACAAATATTGAAAATTTATAATATTTTTTTATATTTTTAAATTTGATGAAAAAAGATGGCAAATTAAAATGTAAAATTCTATTAAAAATGCGCTTTTAAATATCTTTCAATATGTGTAATTTAAAACAAAATTCAAAAAATGAAAGGAATATAGATTTTAAAAAAAAAAAAAAATTTTTATTTTTTGTATTTGTCTATATTATTCAAAAAATTATATTAAAAATTAATATATATATAATATATATATATATATATATATATATATATATATATATATATATATATTTTCATGGTATTCACAAATATTATTTATTTTTTAATATTTTTAAAATAAATTGAAATCAATCAATTCACAAAAAAAAATACAAAAAAAAAATTTAATTTAATTTTCTTTTTAAATTTGTTATTTGAACAAATTTTTTTTCATTTTAATGTTGATTTATGAAATTTAAATAAAATAAATTAATTTTTTTTATATTATATTTAATAAAAAATTTTTCAATATAAAAATAAAATATATATATATATATATATATATATATATATATATATATATATATATATATATTTTTTATATATATCGAAGAAATCTATTCAACTATATTTATTCTATTATTTTATGGGATAAATTTTTTTCAAATTATTTCATAAAAAACAAATCATTTCAAATAATTAAAATTAATTTGAACAAAAATTCATTTAAATTAAATGCAATTATTTTTTTTTTTTTTTTGTTAAATTTTTTTTAAACTTCAAAATTTTTAAACATTATTTTTGTCTAAAAAATATAACAAATTTTTACCCATTAAAAATATTTAAATATATATAATATAATTTATAAATATATATTTAAAATTTTATTTATTTTATAAATTTTTTTTTTTTTTTTGAATAAAATGACAATATTTATTTAAAATTCAAAAAAATGTATTTTTTTCATCCGAAATTTTTTTTAAATCCTTTACAAAATGTTTTTGAAAAAATCATTTATATTCTAACCCCTAATCTTTTTTTTAAATAAATTAATTTATTTATGGCAAATTAAAAAATTTTTTAATCATTTTTCTATGATTTTTAAAGATATTTATAATCTTTTGGGAATATTCTATGATTTTTCAAAATCTAGTCCTTTCTCTTATAAATTTCGCGCTTATTTTCACTCACAAAATTCCTATTCAGAATTTTTTTTTTTTTTTTTTCTAATAAAAAAGTAAATCAAAATTTTATAATTATTTTATATTGTCAAGGTCATTAATTTATACATACATTTCCGATCATTTAAATAAAAAAATTTTTGAAAACCCGATTCATGTTTTTGTGGTAAAAAATTTAAAATTTTAAAATTTTATATAAAACTAAAGATTTTGTAAATATCATATAAAAAATATAAAATAATTTAAATAAATTGACGTCTTTATTTTTAAAGAATTGGAAACTTTTCAAAACAAAATGAATCCAAAAAGGACTTAAAAATATTTTTAAATTTATTATGAATTTTTTTTTAAAAAAAAAACAAAAAAAATTTATTCGTTTATTTTGTTGAATTTCAAATCGCTAACATTTTTTCCATTTTATACAAATTTTTTCTTCTGTTTTTAGTTTAATAATTTTTTTTAAATAAAATTTCCTCCTAATTCGTTATTTAAATAACTTTCCTATAATTTAATATTTAAAAATATATTTAAAATTTTTAAATAATTATTCTTTATCTGGTTTTTATTTTCATTTTAATTTCTCATTATTCAAAAAAATATATATATATATATATAAAATATATACACACACACACACACACACACACAAAAAATATTATATATATATATATTTTTTTATATATAAATATATATATATATATATATATATATATATATAAATTCAGAAAAACAGATATAAATTTCTGAAAGAAATAAATTAAAAATATTTAAAAAAATTATAAATGAAAAAATTTTAATTTTTTTTTATTTTTTTTTAATTTATACTTACATTATATTTTAAAATTTGAGTCAATGTCCAAAAAACAAAAAAAAAAAAAAAAAAAAAAATCAATATCACAGATATAAATATTTATTATCATTCTCCAAAAAATTATTTAAATTGAACTAAAAATAATTTTTTTTTTTACTTTAAATAAGACAAAAATATCTCCTCAAAATTTTGTTTAAAAAAAAGATTTTTGATTTTTTTTAGAAATTTTATTATGATAAAAACAAAAAAAAGCATTTTATGATTAAATTTCTCTTTTTTCTTTGGATCCTCCTTTAGTCTTGATTAGTGGAGAACAAATTTTTGTCATTAGTCACAAAAGTTATGCAAAGTATAGAATTGAAAATTGACTCCATTCTTTATTCATTGAATCTAAAAGATCGTTTAATTTTTTTTTACTCTTCTGTCAAGTTCAACCCATGCTAATTGTGGGGATGGTTTCAATCATTTTAACCATGTATATATATATATATATATATATATATATATATATATAAACATGAGGAAATCAATAGAAATTGTTGATAACAGTTTGGTGAATAATGGATTGGAACATTAATGTTGATGTTCTGTTTTCCAAAATTTAAATGTTTTTCGTTTCAAAAATATTAATAAAATATCTCACAATCGCCTGAAGAAAATAATGAATTTTATATATATATATATATATATATATATATATATATATATATATATATATATATAGATATTTATTAGAGAGAGGAGAGAGATGGAATTTTTACATATATTATTTGAAAACGCTTAATATCAGTGATATAAAATAATATTTAAAATTTGATTGTATTTTTGTGACCCTGGATTCCAAGCTATTTGCAACTGTCTGATAATTTCAAAAATATTTTACCCAGGTTCACAAACTCACATCAATCCAACTAAATATATAAAAATACAAACACACACATATAATATATATACATATATATATATATATATATATATATATATATATATATATATATATATATATATATATATATATATATATATATATATAGTGAATATTTGACATTTAAAATAAATAGTTTCATGCTAAACGCAATCTTACACCGCCTGACGATTGCGTCTAGCATGAAACAGCCTGTCGCCTCTGAGTGTTTGACTTCAGTTTTACATTTTTATTTACATACGCTCTATCTCTGATATTGAGCACTTTATTCCATAAATATAGTACACTTTAAAACTATATTTCTGCATATATATTTCTTCACCTCGATGTTTGATATTATATATATATAAATATATGTATTATATATATATATATATATATATGTATATATATATATATGTATATATGTATATATATTCATGAATCATTCCTACAAAACACAAAAACATCTCTATTTTCGTTGTCCTCTTATTACTGAGAAATACAAACAAGAACAAAATCCATTTCCATACCTGAGGATGTCTCTAGGAAAAGACGAAAGCTTGTAAAAAATTAAAAAGACCTTATGCAACTGGAATTTATGAACAGGGATCATATCATTCATATACAGTTTCGGGGTTGGTGTATCTTATTTATATTGTTTGCGAAGATGTATTCTCGCCATTTAAATCATTAACCTCTATATTTGTTTTTTTTATGAATGATTCATGAATTTATAAATTATAATTATATATTTAAAATGAAATATATATATATATATATATATATATATATATATATATATATATTATATATATATATATATTTCATTATATATATATATATATGCAAAAATAAGAAATATAGTTTATTCTTATTTGCTCACTTAAAAGTGGCCAGAAAACTAGATGAGTTAAAATTTATGCTTATTATTATTATAACTTTTTCGTGCTATACACACACACACACACACACAATGGACAAAGACACACACACACACACACACACATATATATATATATATATATATATATATATATATATATATATATATATTTGTAAATATACAGGTGTATATCTATATAGTTGTATAGAAACGATCCTTATAAAATGGAGCGAACTGTGGAAGATATCAAGTGAAACAATGAAATAAACACAACTACAAATAAGAAAGCCGTAGTTGTAACTAAATATGTGTCGATGAGAGGCTGAATAGGCAAACCGACAGACAGACTGATAAAAAGATAATAAAAAAAAAGTAAGAAAGAAAGAAAAGAAAAGAAAAGAAAAGAAGAGGATCAGTTCCGCGTCAATCGGCGCTGTATTTTGGCATGTGAGGGCAAATTAAATATCTAACGCTATATTTATTCGTATATATATATTTAACCTTCATCGGCTCAAACAAAAGACACCGGCCTGCAGGTAACATCCACTAGCGAGGGGGTCGTGCATGATTCGTGCGCTGCCTGCCATGGATTCGACACGATTGCGTGTCGTTTTTCCTTTCGTGCAAAGTACGAAAACAAAAGAGAGAACCGAAATGATGAATGTATTTAGGGCTAAATGTTTTTGGGCGATTGAAAAGAATTCGAACTGCAGGTGACGAGGAGGCTGTCTGTTTCTCAGTATTAAGAACAATGTCACTAATTATGGGAGATAACAACAAAAATAAATTGTCCATATACGAAGATTTCTTTCACAATATTGTTACTTCAATACATATCTATCTATCTTAGTCTGTTCATATCTATCTATTTTAGTCTGTTCATATCTATCTATCTATCTATCTATCTATCTATCCCATCTTATCTATCTATCTTAGTCTGTTCATATCTATCTATCTATCTATCTTCATCTATCTATCTATCTATAATCTATCTATTATCTCATCCTATCTTATTTAAAGAACTCACTTTTAAATTTGATTCCCATCAACCTAGAAAATTTAAATTCAATGTCAAATTTTATTTCTGTTCCCATAATAATTTTTTCATTCTCATATTTTCTCACGCTTTCATTTATAACTTGTGTCTTTAGAGGTCTTATTCATAATTATATATATATATATATATATATATATATATATATATATATATATATATAAACTTTTTATAATATTTCAACACCAATACTTGATAAGACATCAAAAGTTTTGAAACAAAATGGCCATTTTGTAAATTTTATAACAGGTTTATGTTATAGTTTTCATTAAATATATATATATATATATATATATATATATATATATATATAAATTCAACTTAAATAAAAAAAAATAAGACAACCTTAAAATTCGTCCATTTAACACTTGTTATAATTTTTACCCAAGTATATTGAATTAATAATTGTATGATTTAACAATGAAAATTTTGGATTACCAAACTTATTATATATATATATATATATATATATATATATATATATATATATATATATATATATATATATATATACAGTCATTGGATATGTCATAAATTTTAATAAATATATATATATATATATATATATATATATATATATATATATGATAATATTAATGCATGTTATATTCATGGGTAAAATAATGGGTATCAAAACTAAATTATAATAATACAGCCTGTTTCATGCTGATTGCAGTCGTAAAATAAGCACGCGTTCTAAAAGTTGCTGTAAAATTCTATGCTGTCTGTTTCTTCTCTCGCACTTCTCGCTTTCTTGCGCATGCGCCTGTTGACTAAATTTAGCTTTATAACAGACTCCCTTGACAGAATTACATCAATTTACAATTTCATATTTACATACGCTCTCTCACTTTAATTATATAAAGTTTAATCCATTAATATAGCATACGTAAAACTATATTTTATTGTATATCATTGTATCACACACACACACACACACACACACACACACACACACACACACACACACACACATATATATATATATATATATATATATATATAAGGTGTCTTTTTAATCCAGTTCATTTAAAATTGTGATTTACGATTCCAATGGAATAAATTATGATTTATGATTCCAATGGAATAAATTAAACCATGGTAAATTAAATTTAAGCCTTTTTTTTATATATATATATATATATATATATATATATATATATATATATATATATGTGTGTGTGTGTGTGTGTGTGTGTGTGTAAATATGTTATTTTTAGGCATTAAATATTTCATGCAATTTTCATTGAATACGACATATTTTAAAAAGTTTTTTTTTAGTTTTCCATACTATTTTAAATAAATTAAATTGGGCAAAAATTATTTAATTAAATTTAAATGTCCATTAAAAATTGCATTCCTGATCAATGAAAATTCCTTAAATAATTATATAGGCCACACTACAACATGTTTGACAGGCAGACTCACTCTACACCTTTCTGGTCACAGCTCAATTAAATCTCGTTTAAATACTCATGGAGACCTACCAGACACTATTCATTTACATACTTGTTGACAACACTAATATAATAGCATCATCTACATATAAAAAAGGCTAAAAATAATGGAAGCCTTATTAATAATAATAAAAAAAAACGCTTAATAATATTAACTATGAACATGGACACAATATCTTGACCGTGTTTTGAAAAATTAAAACATTATATAAATACATACGTGCAACAAACTATTTCTCATATAACAGGTAAAATATTTAATCCTTGAAATGGTTAAATGTATAGCCGAAAGCGCACGGGTAAAAAGAACATACGAACCGTTTTTATATAATTTATTATATGAAAACAAAATCACATGAGAAAATCATAGATCACATGAGAAATCAAAAGCACCTTGTCTATTGTATTCAATGAAATGTGCATAAATACACAAATTTTAAATTGCATGACATGGCAGACAACAAGGAAAGCGACATTATGAGTTTCAGGAAAAATCTTGTTTTACAGCAAATAACTAAACCTTAGAACGAAAACCAACATATAAATAATGAAATCCAAAAAGCATTTGCAGCCCTAAAAAATTAAATTTTTTAGAATATAACAGAAAATTACCATATATATATATATATATATATATATATATATATATATATATATATATATATATTTTATAAAAAAGAAAACTTCACAATAATATTTACCATCATTCTGGGGAAATAAATTATT
>CAHIKZ030001511.1:775000-797500 GCA_903632075.3 Acanthosepion pharaonis | reverse complement strand
TTACAAAATATAACTTTTATGACAATTTTGCTGTTACAACGCACGCATATATAAACGCATGCTGACAGAAACACACAAAAATGGAAAAAGATCCAAGAACACATATATATTAGTAAATATTAAAAGATAAAAATGCCGATAGGTATATATAATTCATTTTTCTTGGATCAACCTTAATTGTTTTATGACCCTTCGCGCAGAACTCTTCATTGCCAATTCAAGAAAGAAATTCGGATTACTAACACAAAACAGAAAATGTCTCATATCGAGAATATTTAACATTGAAAAACTTAAAAAAAAAATAATTATTTTTAATAATATGTGGAAATCTCCACTTTTACCTGAAGACGGTCGCACGAGACCAGAAACACGTGTCGTAAAATTATGTAAAACAAAGCATAATATTTTTTTCTAAATAAATCCACATTACAACCAAAAAAACGTTTGCGGCACCTCTCTTCTCTTCTTTTTAATATATATATACTTTTCTCTCGTTGGAACCATATACCTTTTCTATATATATATATATATATATATATATATATATATATATATATATATATATATTTTTTTGAAAATATGATTCCAACATGCGTGTTGGAATCATATTTTTTAAATAAATAATTATATTTATGCTGGATTTTAAATTTGTCGTGCACTATTTTTTTTAAATAATAATTTTGTATACGATATGAATTTGGGATTATTTACCTAACGAGTTCTTTTTCTATTTTCCTAAAATATTTCCCCATATATATATATATATATATATATATATATATATATATATATAAAAAAGAATAAATGGTTAAAGAGTTCAACCATAAATTAGAATCAGTTGACAACCCACTCTTACTAGACAGACACGCATACACAATTACGAATACACATTAACATCCGATGCCCACATAGAGATAAAAAAATCTTCACACACTTCCATGCATGATCTACGGTTTTTTATTTTGTCTGTTTTCTCTCAAACTCTGACGAAGATTTTTAAAAGCTTTGATACATCTTAGATTGATATACATTTTCTATTTGTTCTTTATTTTGACATCTTGTCGGATTTCGATCCATATTTGATCTACATTTGATCTTTAGCTCTTCACTTGCAAAGATCTCTTGATCAATACCGTTTAACAGCAAGGAAATCCTTTACTAGAGCCGAAATATGCCATTGTACTTTGATCACGGAGACCGTGTTGAGAGAGCAAATGTTTCAAGAAAATCAAATATCGCGTTGGGACTTCGATGAATCTACATCTGCTTGCTTGTTTTAAACCCTAAATATGAACAACATAAATTTTTGAATAGTTTTTCTTTTATCCGCCATCATCCATTATTTCTATAAATGTTAATTTAGTGGTTACACGTATATAAGTTGTTTAATTATTACTGTTGTATTTATTGCAGTAATAACTAAATAATTCAAATACATGTACTCAGAATAAATACTGTAATAAAAAAAAATGTTGATAAAAATCCATACATACATGCATATATATATATATATATATATATATATATATATATATATATATATATATATATATTCAGCTGTCAATATACAACATAACACTCTTGAGCGCTTAGCCTTTGGAGCGGTAGAATGGAGATCAACATGTTTTATTGGACTCAACAGTTTTTTTCAATCTGCTTGTCTGAATCATCTTCAAGAAGCGAGAGCAAGAACTAAACTGTCAGCCAATCTAACAGTGATTTCCTCTCACAATCCTCACTCTTGCTCCATATATGGTTCCTTTGTAAATCATTTGCCGGTCTTAAATGCCACTTAAGATTATCGCACAAAATTTCATAACTGAATCAATTAATTTGTCAGATCCTCATACGTCGAAACCGACGCGAGATTCCATTATATATATATATATATATATATAATATCTAACCCGGATATAAAATATATTATCGGGACTGGTATATATATAAATTATATCCGGGTTTCTATTATATATGTGTTTGGTCTATTTTAGTTTAGGTAAATTATGGGAGCACTTTGATGGATCAGAGAAAATCTCATTATATCCGGGTTTCTCTTATATCCGGGTCTCTTATATCCAAAAACAAAAATATATATATATATATATATATATATGTGTGTGTGTGTGTGTGTGTGTGTGTGTCTGAATGTTTTTTTGTGTGTCTGCGTGTTTGCGTGTCTATGCGTGTGGGTGGATAAATAAAAAATTAATTTTTCAGGCCTGTCGATTGAGTCTTAGCACAAAACAAACTGTCCACTAGGTGTTGCTTTCAGTATCCAAATAAGTAAATACTAAATTAAAATCCGAACGCAGATATAAATACAATTAAGCGTACTAATAATAACCAGCAATAAAAAACAAAAACAATGATAAATAGAAAAAGTTCAACAACAGCACTATAAAATAGTTACAAAAATGCATTCGGATCCAAAATAATATCCACTCAACAGCCCTTAGAATAATTCTAAACACAACCAGCCACGCTCATCCAAATAACCGTTATAATAATACAATAGCCCAAACTATAATGTACTAGCAGTAGAGCCCGGCGTTGCCCGGGGATGTAACAGTAAGAGATAGATCAAGTATCGACCATCATAAACACTGAAAAATAAAATTGACAAAGATTATTGTTTAAATTTCAGTTTACGGCACGCATGTCTTAATTTAGTTTTTTTTTTTTTTGTTTTTTGTTTTTTTTTTTTTTTTTCCAAATTGGTCAAACTCAAACAAAAAACATTGTTTCCAAAATCGTTATGAGTCACCGATTGAAGAGAAAAGAACTTCCAAAAATTTTACCTGCCAAAAAAAAGGAAGTTTTGTTGAAATCGGTTTTCAAAAACAAGGAAATCTGATCCCATATATAAACGAACACACACACACACAAACAACCTTAGTTTTATAATAAGTATAAATCGATATGATTGTCCTTTTTCGAAATTCTCATGACAGCGATGCCTCTTAATCGTGTTTTTTCTTTGATTTCATGCAAAAACAATTGTTTTTTCCAATTTTTGGTGCTGTCAGAACCACCGCAAGGTAATTTTACGTAGTCCTGTGAAGTTTTGTTGAAATTGGTTGAAAAATGTAGGAAATCCGATCCAATATATAAACGTACAGACACACACACACACACACACACACACACACACACACACACAACCTGGGTTTTATAATAAGTATGATCACTGACCTGTATGTATATAAAGGAAAAAATGCGTAATGCAATATGGCCTGACTATTGTGTTTAAGCATGAAACAGACTGTCGCAGCTGGATGTTGACATCAACGTCCACTTTTACAATTGTAAAGGCACCATATCTGATTTTGTGACACCCTAACTTATAAATATAGTATACCTGATAATTATATTTTTATCATATCTGTATCTATATCTATATCTATCTATCTATCTATCTATCTATCTATCTATCTATCTATATATATATATATATATATATATATATGTATGTATATAAACACACACACTCACGCACATATTTCTATCATCTATCATCTATCTATCTGTCTGTCTGTCTTGTTTTGTCTTATTTCTTTATATATATATATATATATATATATATATATAAATCATATATATATATATATATATATATATATATATATATATATATATATATATATATATATATATATATATATATAACATAAAAGAGAAAGTCTCTTTGTTATTATGGATATTTAACATCAAAAAATATAAAGGAGAAAAAATAATTATTTTAATAATATTTGAATGTCTCCTGGAAAGTAAATGATGATGGTCATTTGACCAGAAACCCGTGTAGTCGAAATTATGGAAAATAAAGCATAATATTAAAAAAAATTCCACATTACAACCAAAAACGTTTGCGGTATCTCTCTTCATTTCATTTCATATATATATATATATATATATATATATATATATATATATACACAGAAGTTCTTAAGTGAAGGATTAACTTTTTATATTTTACTGTTCTCCTAATTTATAAATTTTAATAACACATCCTTTTTTTTTATATATATATATTTATATATATATATATATATATGCATGTGTGTGTGTATGCGTGTGTGAGCTTCTTAACTGTTATATATATATAATTATATAACTGTGTATTAAATTTTAATATCTATATGTGTGTGTGTGTGGGCGTGTATGTATTTACGCATGTATGCCTGTGCGTGTATTTATTTATAAGTGTTTCTTCACACGTTAGTGTGCGTATCTGCAAACGTGAGCATTCGTCACGGTAATGGGAGGCTATAATAAGCGAGGAGCTTATCTTTCTAAAACATTATATGTTATTAAGCAAAATAAACTTCTGCGCTGAGATATGATACTATAAGCGAATTTCGGCGCATGCTCCTGTGTGAAATTCTCTTGTGTTCACTCGTAATATGAGCAGATTAAATTGATTCGGATTATGGTTGGGGGACAGTTTATCTTTTAAATAATATTAGGTGTGCATGCATTTTATATTTTTCTGAAAAAAAAAATGTTTTTATTTTAATTTGAAATATAATTCGAAAAAAGAATAATAAAACAGTTCGTGCCTGATAGCGAATTCTAAATGCGATGCTCGTGCTTATAAACCTGAAGGAATCGCATGACGAAAAACTTTAAAAACTTGAAAATTATAATAAAATTTACCGAATGACGAAAGCTGGCTGAAAAGACATTCAAAAGTTGACAGAACACTGTAGTAACAGTCATATACTGAGAACCCTTCAAAACGATTCAACTTTGACTACTTAAGCAAACAGAAAATTTGTAAACGTAAAAATTAAAACTTTTGAAATATTCAATAATAGGTAGACCAGATCTACTTTTGACATTATTTATACGTGGACTATTTTCTTCATCTTTGTTGTTGTTATCACAACGTTCCGGTCAATGGGTACCTCCGGCCTTCATCAATTAGTTGCCAATCAATGAAGGGTGATTATTATTCAATGGCAGAGAATGATTTTATAATGAAACGTCTAATATCACCGATACCATTTTGGATGAGAACAGATACTACACGTTGATCTTATAGAGATTTTCCAACTGATTTTTTGTTAACCTCAGGGGTTAGAGTGTTCTCGTTCCACTGCGCATGCCCAGCGACATCTAGTTTTCTTCATATTTATATTACTCAGTTATTGCTAATCTCTTTTCCAATAAGTTAGGGTACACAATTCACAACACTATTGCTATGTCAAACCCGACCCGGTTTTTAAATCTACTAGGCTATATCCCGTGGGAAAATACTGAGTGGAGAACCTGGAGTCTTAAACCTAACCTACCTCAAGTTGTCTAGCTTGACAAAAAAAAAAAAAAAAAAAAACGAACCCCAAGAAATTGAAGCATATTTTAAAAATCTCAATCAGTAATTGAAGAAAGTGGAAAATGGCGGTTATGGTGTACCACTTGAACTATGTTAAAACCACAGAGGCAAGATACCAGGAAGCATGGAGCATCTTCCTACTGCAGATTTACCAATTTTGTGTGGGTTGTTTATGCAGCCATTATTATTGGAGTTACGGTTTTCTTCACTCCCTTCCAATAAGGTTGGGATCAAAGTCTAGTATCTGTTCTCTTCATCTCTAATGCGTACGGTTATAGGAAAAACATTCGGCATTCAATGAATGAACGGCTCATGCTTCACGAGTTACGCTTTTCTTCTCTCCTTGGTCATCGGACATAGATCAAAGTGTAGTATCTGTTCCCAATCATCTCTAATGTTAATGGTGATATTAGCCTTTTCCTTATAAGGAAACATTCGGCATTCAGTGACTGAACAGCCCGTGCTGCATTTATAAATTTTTTCTCTTAAAACGTTTTCTTAAGAAAATAGGTTTCTCCAGACCACTAACTGTTATTGCCCTTTCTAGTATTGACTGTGTTTTCCTTCGTAACTTTTTGTTTGGAGTAGTGTGGAAGGTTAACATGTTGATTAAGTAATTATTTTCTCGGTTCTAGTTACATTGTGATATCCATTTTTAGTTATTGCTATTGTTGAAAGTTTGCGAGTGATGATGTTTCTGTTATTTGGTACAATTCTTTGCGATTGTGTAGCGGCAGTCCAAAAAGTTCGAAAAATAATTGTCTTCGTCAAGACCTAGCCGTTTTAATCGTCCGAAGCCTGTTTTAATCAATTGATCTGAGAAAACGGTTGTATACGGCTGAAGGTACACATGTTTGGCGTCATGTACGTCAGTCATATGAATGTACCGATTTGACGAGGCTATTTTAAAACATGAGTAGATTTCTTAGTCTTTTGGTTTAGTAGCACCTTGCAGTGTTGGGTGAAACTATTCCTAGCGCAGCCTATTCATTATACTGTTTCTTGATCTTTCATAATAAATCTTTTATAACAGACCGTAATTGGGTGATGGTTAACGACCCTAATCTGATAGACTGCTGCCAGCGAGTCGGGAGTTCGATCTTTGTTGGTTAAATCATAACACAACAAGAATTGAATGTCTTCACACCAAGCAAAGCGATAAAGGTTTTAAGACATAAAAGATTAAGCGACGTGAAAGAATTTAATAAAAACCAGAATTATCGATAAAAGAGGACAATAAAACAATACATCTGTCTCCTTAACAGGTGTTAAGGAGACAATATAAACGTCTGTCTCCTTAAAAGGTGGTAAGGAGACAGACGACGTTTTAAATTCTATCTAAGTTTTTGAAGATCAAAGCTACTGAAAAGCAAGTAGACGGAAGAATGTTCCACAAGCGAGAAGCGCGAGAAAAGAAGCTATTTCTATAGAACGTACGTTTGAATCTAGCCATTTCAACTGTAAAACGATGAGACCTAGCCGCCAATCTAGTAAGGCGCTTAAATTCATTGTCTTGGTACGACAGAGGATTGTTAATCAAAATAATTACTATAAAAGTATTTATAGAAAAGGCACAGCGGATCTGTATTACGCCAGTGGGAAAGTGACTGAACCCGAGACGCCAACCAACTCAAGACCCTCCGCCATATATATATATATATATATATATATATATATATATATATATATAATGAGAAGCCACGTATACTTTCTTAATATGTATATATAGAAAAATTGTTTGTTTCAAATTAAAAAATAATAATGTTTTATTTTATGAAAGTATTTATTTATTTATATATATAATTTTAATATTTCAAATTGTCCTCAATTTTCATCAGAAATAACTAAATTGTTACAAATAAATTAAAATTACTGTTTTTTAATTTTCATAAACATTATTTTTTTATATATATATATATATATATATATATATATATATATATATATATATATATATATATTTTTAGTACATTTAAAGAAGATCTAAGCTGGTCGGAAATTTAGTAGATTTAGAATGTTCCACAAGAGAGAATAAGCTATTAGCATAGAATTTACGTTTGCATCTCGCCATTTCAACTGTAAAACGATGAGACCTAGCTGCCAATCTAGTACTGCGGTTAAATTAAATTAGGTACCATAGAGGAAAATTTATCAAAATAATTGCTATAAACATAATAATAAATACATAATACGTTATATAAACAGAAAATATATGAAATATATACGATAAAAATATAGTTTTACGGTATGTTATATTTATAGGTTAAATTGTTGAGTATCGGGGATAGAGTGTATGTAAATATAGATGTGGACTTTGAAGTCAAAACCCAGCGGCGAACACAACGATTGACATTGCATTTAAATTACTGAAGGTCAAAATTGGCTGGAAAGCTTGGAGCCAGAATAGAGTTTCACCGGCGAGATGTTCGAGAAAAGAAACTGTAATCATTACAGTTACCTCTAGCCAATTCAACTGTAAAATGATGAGCCCTATCTGCCAATCAAGTACTGCGCTCAAATTTTTGACGGCTACTCACGAAAAAGGAAAGCTCGTCTGGAGAATTATTATACAAATAATTGTATAAATGATGCAGAAAAGCTATCTGACGATGGTAACTGAACTTTTGCACACACCTAAGGTTAATTTACATTTACTTGTTTGATATGTTAATCTGGATAAAGCATTGCGTTTTAAGTGAGCAGAGGGGAGGCCCCAGACTTCCTGGATCTCTACCCACATCCCAAAAGGATCTGTGCCTGACTAAGTCGAAGGAAATAAGAAACAGACATATGAAAAATTAAGTGCTTAAAGACCATTTTTCGCTTTGCATTTCTTTACTTACTCTCTTTCCTTTCTTTCTTTCTCTCGCTTTTTCTTCCCCCTCCCTTTCTTTAAAAACATTTTTCTCACACACATTAACCACTTGCCTTTTGATGGCTTTATCTTTTTATTTGGGGTGAAATGATTTTTTTAAAATAATAACGTTTCGGTCATTGTGCACTCCGTACTTCATCAGAGAATTACTTCAAATAATTTTCTGGGTGGGATTTTTTCCGTTCCTCTACCCATGGTTAGGGATATCTCTTCTAGTTCATATTTAATACTGCTTAGTTATTGCTCGCCATGTGTCCATTAATTCCACACCAGGATGGTCAGTGCGTCCTGGGCATGACGATAAACTACATCCGCGTCCTGGGTATGACGATAAACTACACCCGCGTCCTGTGTATGACGATAAACTACGTCCAACAAAAAGGCTTCAGATAATGTTTTCGGAAAAATAATGTTGCCAGCTATACGTTTTTGAAACAAATAATGTTGCCAGCTATACGATTTTGAAACATTAATAATGTTGCCAGCTATACGTTTTTGAAACAATGTTGCCAGCTATACGTTTTTTGGAAAAAATAATGTTGCCAGGTATGCGTTTTTGAAACAATAATGTTGCCAGCTATACGTTTTGGAAATAATAATGTTGCCAGCTATACTTTTTTGGGGAAAGAATAATGTTGCCAGCTATATGTTTAATAGTACTATATATTTATATATATATATATATATATATATATATATATATATATATATATATATATATATATATATATATATATAATTTGGCATTAAATGACCCACAGTGGTTGATATGCCATAAAACCCAACCAACCAGGATGGTCAGTGTGAGAAGTAAAGCATAACTGTGGCTGCTCGGATAATGAGTGCCGATAGTTTCCTTCTAATAAAAACGACTAATATCACCGATACCATTTTGGATGAGAACAGATACTACATGTTGATCCAGCCACGATGACCAAAGAATCATGAAAAGCGTAACTCGAGTAACACTGGCTACGCGGTCAATGAAGACTGATTTTTTGCTTATAAAAAAGGCTAACGTTACCATCATCTTCTGTCTTAATTTCTGGAATTAGGAGTTATCATTATTGACATTATTTAGCTATAAATAAAAAAAAAAAAGATAAATGATAGCAAGTACTCAAATTTGACATATGTGGCTACACTAATCAGCAGGCAGATTAGGTTTAAGAATCCATGTTTACCACTGACAATAGACAAGTGGATTAAGGTGATAGTTCGTGAATTTAGTGACATCGTGATTATGAGTTCAATCCTTACGCCGGCTAGTGTGTACTTGGACATAGTTGAAACGGGTTCACAATATCTGAACATTACTAAAAATAGGAACTAGACGAGATATCACGAGACATGGAACGAGAATAGTCTACTCTCGGTTCTGTTACGAATTCCCTGTAATTCAATAGAAAACTTTAAGTATTCCATTGTATACTTATTCAATGACAGAGAATTATTTTATAATGAACCGGCTAATATCACCGATACCATTTAGGATGAGAACAGATACTACACGTTGATCCCGCCACGATGATCAGAGAATGATGAAAAGCCTAACTCGAGTAACACTGGCTACGCGGCCGATGAAGGCTGATTTTTTGCTTATAAAAACGGCTAACATTATCATGCCTGTGATCAGGAGGTTTTGAGGAGCGTGGAACCACCTCTTAATTGCTGGTGTTCCAAGGTCCACCCTGACCCGGGGTGGTAACACCTGTTAGGGTCCCAGCTATAGTTAAGGGGTCAAAAGACTATGAAAATATAAAAATACGTTTTAATACTAGCAATAGATTTTTGAAGAAAAAAATTATTACCAGCAAAAAAAAATCTTGTCGGCATTAAATAAGCCATTGAAGTTGGTATGCCGTAAAATAAAACAAACAAAAACACCTCCCAGATGTTTTCTTTTTTTTGTTGATTTTGGTATCTCCGACATGTAATTTGAATTTTGGGCTCATTAATATTTTATTTTTGCTAATCATCTGCATATCTTATATAAAAAGAATATATAAACATAAAAATGTCTTAAAAATATCTTATATTGTTAAAATTGTGGCCGCCAATAATGAATCATGTTAGGACTTCTAATTCTCTGGCAATCGCTTTGCTGTATAGGTTGAAAAAGTCCGGTGAGAAGACACACCCTTGTCTTACACCCCTTTTTATTTTTGTACATTTCTGGACTCATTTTCTATACGTATGCTGGCGGTTTGCTGCCAGTGGGTATTTGTTCTATTTTGTAGAGCCGTGTTGCTTTGTTATTTCAACTAAGAATGCATATAGAATGCTTTTTCTTATTTCAACTATTCATGTCCTTCTAGGGATCTTATTTGTTCTGCTTGGACTACTCTTCTGTTCCTATTTTTTGTTGTAATGGTTGCATATCAGTTATTTTATCTTTACAATCGTAACCAAATAAAAAAAGGAACTTATGCGAAAGTGAACGCAACAGACTTGAATTTGAACAATTCCATTTTCAGCATCGATAACATTTTCAGTGAACCGCACAGATAAAAACGAGAAATAAAACAAAACCTAAAAACTAGCTTGATGCAACCGTCAGTTCTATTTAAATGTTTCTACTTGTTTGATATTGGTATATCCAATTTGTAATCCACATGTTCGGCTCATCCTTTTGCTGAACACAAATGCATTCTCTCTTCTTACAGTTTAGGATTAGTCCTTTCTTCTTGCTTTTCTTTACTACCTTCTGCATGAGATTTTGAATAGAACAAGCGTATATGTATAAGCAAGGGGAAAAGAAAATATTCTATTTTCCCCCGTTTTCTGTTGAACGATTTTAATTAAAGATGTTTAATCGATATCTGGAAATTATTTTATTAAGATAATCAATTAATTTCCGTTTATATCAATTTGAATTTTACTTCGACTTATCAAGGTTCAAAGGGGTGCGTACAATAACAGTTTTCCTATCCATTTCTCTGATTAGCTCTTATCATGACATTCGCCGATATATCAGCGTCAAATATTAAATCCGCTTTCACCCGTCCTTTTTTTTTTATCACTTTCGGCCTTCCGTACTGTTTCTGTTAATTTCGCTGATATTCGTTACTTAATGAGATAAGACATTTTTTTTTTAATTTTATCAATTTTTCCTCATATGTTTTTTTTTTTTTTTTTTGTAAAATTATAACGTTTATATTAGTGGTCCATAAAAAGAGAAAGAAAGAGGAGATGATAAGAAGGAGGGAGCTAGAAGATAAAATGCAAGTTCGGTTAGAGAGAGTAAACAAAAGAAAATAGGCTCAACAAAGAATAAGAGAGAGAGAGAGAGAGAGAGAGAGAGGGAGGGAGGAAGAGTGAAGATAAAAATGAGAGAGAGAAATGAACAGGGAATGATCTCAACAAAGAAAGAAAGGGTGAGAGGGAGAGTGTGTGAAAGGGAGATCTAGATGAGATAAAATGAGAGGCGGATCATCCAAAACAAAAAATGACCCAATAAATTATGAAAGTGGGTGTTCTTTTAAGAGAGAGAGAGAAGAATAGAAAAAATAGAAAAAAAGGAAGGGACAGAGAAAAGAATAGACCATGAGCTCAACAAAATAATATATATATATATATATATATATATATATATATGTGTGTGTGTGTGTGTTGAAACTTGACTAATGCATGGAATAATAATACAACACAAAATGTACTTAGAAGAAAATGTATTGAAACAAGAAAGTGTACACAATATTTATATATAGTCTTTTGTATATTCCTGGTAAGACCGTTCCTGGAGAATGTGTAGACTTAGTCGCAGTCGGGCAGAGTCTCTGGATTGAATCTCTTGATTCCTTCCCTCTCTTCCCGGTACCAACCATATTTATATGGTCGGTACTCCCTATGCAAATTAGGTGGATCCAACCACAACAATATATATATATATATATATATATATATATATATATATATATATATATATATATATACAATCAACATCATCACTTGATAAGACAATTAGTAGTGTTAAAAACAAAATTGTAATTTTGTAGTGATGTTTTAGCATGCATATGTTATAATTTTGAATATATATATATATAATGATTAAGTTCAACACTTATTTAATAAATTTTCTGTTTATACTTTTTTTTTTATAAATAGAGTTTATTTAAGTAAATGCTCTGTTTTTAATTAGACAGTATTACTTACATTTACTGGCCTATATATATATATATATATATATATATATATATATATATATATATATATATATATATAAAGGATGTGTGTGTGTGTGTAATGCACGGCCGCAATTTTCGACGGATTTGCACCAAAATTTTCATGCACATGCTCCAAGTTAGCGGAAAGGTCAAGACCGACTTTGCATTTCCCAACTCCCATCGATAGTGGAAACAATCGATTATTTCATGCTTCTACGGCAGTTTTCATGTAGTTTGCTGCCATTTTCTACTGGCCAGAGTGAGAGCCTATAGCTGGCTGCAACGAATAGGCAGGAGGATTCTACTGGCCAGCGTGAGAGCCAACAGCTGACTGACACGAATGTTAACTAGCATGGTAGCATGCAAAAAATCGATAGCTGCATTCGTCACAAGTGGGAAAAATTTGCATGGCACTTTACTCCAATTGGCTCATTCGCTTGCTTAAACTCAACGTTTATTCTGATTCCGCAGAACTGGGTTGGGTGTGAAAATGTATTTGTTTTTAACATTCTTTTTTCATTCGGTTTTTCCAGTTGCGAGTCCTTTTTTAAAGCTGACGTTTTGTGTTCATTTTGTTTAGTTCTTTTTTCGTAACAGATTTAATGTTTTGTATAGAGCTTAGAAAAAATTCGCAGTGTGAGATAGGCAAGAAGTAAGGAATGTGGCGACATCAGCACGGCAAAGGGCACTCCTTTAAAGGCAAGGAAGGGCAAAAATGTTTTAAGTCAAGTGATAGCGATTGCTGTATGAGTCGTACGATTTTTGAATCAAGCACGGGCAACGCCGGACCATGCTGCTGGTAAATATATATATATATATATATATATATATATATATATATATATATATATATATATATATATATATATATATATATTAAACTCGACAATTATTTAATATATCTTCTGTTTATACGTTAGGTATATAGATACAATTTATTTAAGTAAATGCTCCGTTTTAATTAAACAATATTAATAACATTTACCGACCTGAATGTTCGAGAAATTTCGTAGAAAATATACCTTCTCCAACAAGAATCGAACCTGTTTAAATGTATCCTAATTCAGCTATGGTCAGAGAGGTGTAAGTTTAGCCGTCATGATAAGCATGTAGTGGTATGCCCAATAAAACTATTCATGAATTTGCTTTGATCAGTTTAAATAAATTCTGACAAGGCAATGCTATTTATTAATTTTCTGTTATCGTTTTTATGCAATATACATGCATTTTCAACGAATATCCGTCTAATATGTAAGTTTGGGTACGAGTGTTTATTTAAACGCTGATATATTGAGCTATGTTCATCCAAAGGATATGTAAGTATTTTTGCAGCATCCTCGTAGTAAAAACGAACAATTGAAGTGTTTTAAATTCGGAGAAACACATATACATAAACACAGACAATTTAACCCCTTGTAGATGGTCTCAAATGAGATTGTAAGTACTTGGGAAAATAAAAACTATTCGAAAGAAAATTTTGGTATTTTTGATAATCTACTTTCTCAGTTCCAAGGAACATGAAAGGATCACAACAAAAAACTAATCGACATGATATGCCTAAATTATTTAACCAAACCTGTTTGAATATATATATATATATATATATATATATATATATATATATACATGGTAACACACACACACAAAAATATATATATATATATATATATATATATATATATATATATATATATATATGTAAACGTTTAATGGTAAGAAATGAATCAGACGAAGTAACAGTAGTATTAAAAGTTCTCAATACACGTGTAAAAAATAAAATGAAAATAAAAATAACATGTAGAGCTTTTAACTTTAAAAATTCTGAGGTCAGTTTAATCCGTTACCTTGGATTCAACTGATATTTAAAATATATATATATATTTAAAGTATATATATATATATATATATATATATATATATATATATATATATATATATATATATATATATATATATATATAATAAAAAGGCTTAAACACTAATATTCCATGGTCATAATTTATTCCATTGGAATCGTAAATACGATCAATTCATCAGACCTACAAATTCAAAATGAAAACAGATATTTTGCATATGTATGTATATTTTCCATAAATATTATATATATATATATATATATATATATATATATATATATTAATGCATGCTTCCTTAAATAATACAGACAAGTTTTGTCTATTTTAAGCAAAATTCCTATCATATCGTCTGATAAGCTTAATAACATTATCATTGAAAGACGAAAGAAAATCACAATATTGATACATGATTTTCAATCCTATCTAAGCTTTCGTCTTACATAAGCCATCATCAGAGATGACGAGTATATTCCAATAAATTAAACAATACACGAACATAGCAACAATGATAGTCTGATAGACAGTGCCTAATGTAATATATATATATATATATATATATATATATATATATATATATATTTCATTCAATTAAGTAATTAATGCTTCGTATTATGTTTTGGCTCCTGTGCCCCGCAGTTGCCCACCGTTTTGTTGATTTTATTTTCTATGCAAGAATGTAAGAACAGAGTTCTAATTCTAGTTGAGATTTTTTTTTTTTACTCGCTAGTGTTTAACCAATGTAAGTCTCAAGAGCCACTCATTCCACAGCCGGATTAAAACTTATCTTCATTGAAAAGCTTAAAGGTTTAATCCAATAAATGCCTTTCCCTTCGTTACGAAAGAAGGAAAATGAAATTAAGACAAAAAATGAGCAAATTTAAATTACGGCTTCACAATTATTAAATACACACCACCATTTGCAAAATGGCGAGTTTTTAAATGAACATCAAGGATAAGATTAATTCCGCGGATTTTAGAAACACAGAATATCAACGTCACGTTAAAGACTGGAAAAAATAGACTGATGTAGGTAAATATTATCTATACCGTGTGTAACAGCAAAATTGTCCAATTGTTAGATTAAACTTTCAATGGTTATATCTTAGAAATGATTATATATATATTTTTTTTCTATCTATCTATCTATCTATCTATCTATCTATCTATCTATCTCAGCCTGTTCATTACCTATTTATCTGTCTATCTATCTATGTAACTCAGACTGTTCAATATCTATCTATCTATCTATCTATCTATCTATCTATCTCAGCCTGTTCATTACCTATTTATCTGTCTATCTATCTATGTAACTCAGACTGTTCAATATCTATCTATCTATCTATCTATCTATCTATCTATCTATCTATCTATCTATCTATCTCAGCCTGTTCATTACCTATTTATCTGTCTATCTATCTATGTAACTCATACTGTTCAATATCTATCTATCTATCTATCTATCTATCTATCTATCTATCTATCTATCTCATCGTCTTAAAAAAACGATACAGACAACATTTAGCCAATAATCTCTGTCATCCTAATCTCTACCCAGTTCTTCCTTTTTCATTCCGGTGTCATATATGAGCTGATCGATGAGGGCCCTTGGTGGTCTACCGCTATTTCTTCCTCCCCCCATAATTTGTACCCCGTAGTCTAAGTTGATGCACAATTTCTTGTTTACTTCTGCAGATTCTATCTACCCCAATTCAATCCAATCTGTACGTACGGCAATTGTTTTCCCAAAAAAAAAAAAAAAATATATATATATATATATATAAACGTTATTATAGGAAAATAAAATAAAATATATAGGATAAACCGCTACATAAATGCATTCATGTTTCGATGCATATCACCAGGCGATGGTTTATGACGGTTATCGAATGTAATATCCTATAATAAATATATTTCGCTATACTATTGCATTAAGACTTATCTATAATTAATATTATGAACGTTTGAATTTATATTTTATTCGTTCTCATTTCACATGTGTGTATATATGTATATATTTAACTGTTTAAATAAAATTATAACCGATTATATGATGATTAATTATCTTTTCCTTATGTATTGATTTATATTGCTCTGAATATAAATTCATACATTGAACTCTCATCATGGAGTTAACTTTTAATATTTTTATATGAAAAAGACCTCATTGGAATAATTCGTACCACCTACAGATTTGGTATTATTCATATATATATATATATATATATATATATATATATATATATATATATATATATGTATGTATGAATAAAATTAATTAAAAAAATCAATTTACCACATTCATATAGCCATTTCCCCACCTAGAGAGCGTGTCAATGCTAATTTTTTATCATACTTTTTAGTATTGACAAGCTCCAAAGAAATTATTATCTCTCTTGGCGCGAAAAGGACATATAAAATGGAATAAAAATGAGTTTCATTTTTATGTAATTCATTTCTATGCTCTATAATAAATACATTGAGCTCTCTATTGTGAATCAGTTTTAATATTTTATATTATTTGTATTCACTTGGATAACTTACCCACGGATTTGTACCTGTATATACATACACACATACACACACACACACACACACACACACACACATATATATATATATATATATATATATGTAAGTAGACAATGATTTTAACACCAAGTGGCGAAAGTCTATTTTTTAAAAAAATGTATTGCTGCTAATTATGTTTTTTCAAAAATGTATTGTTGGTCTTTTTTTCTCAAAAATGTATTGATGATAATTATGTTTTTTTTACAAATGTATTGCTAGTATTTTTTTCTCAAAAATGTATTGTTGGTAATTATTTTTTTTCAAAAATATATCGTTGGTATTTTTTCACAAAGATGTATTGCTGGTAATTATGCTTTATTCTAAAATGTATTACTGGTATTTTTTTAATATGTTGCTGGTAATTATGATTTTTTTTCAAACATGTATTGCTGGTATTTTTTCAGAAATGTTTTGCTAGTAATTTTTTTAAAAAATATTTTGCTTGTAATACTTTTTCTTAAAATGAATTGGTGATAAGTTTCTTTTCAAAAGTGTATTGCTGGTAATTGTTCTTTTCAAAAATCTGTTGCTTAGTAATATTTTTTTTTAAATGTGTTGCAGGTAATATTTTTTAACAAAAATATATTGCTGGTAATTTTTGTTTAAAGAATGTATTGCTGGTAATATTTTTAAATGGATTGCTGACAATTTTAATTTTTTCCATAAATATTTTGCAGTAAGTTTTTTTTTTATTTTCAAAAATGTATTGCTGTTAATTTAAAAAAAAATGTATTGCTGGTAATAAGATGTTTTTTTCAAAAAGGTATTTCTGGCAATATTTTTTAAGTGTATTGCTTGTAATATGTTAAAAAAAAACTGTATTGCTTGTAATATTTAAAAAAAACTGTATGGCTTGTAATAATTTAAAAAAAATATATTAAAACTCATTTTTACACTTTTATTGTGTTTTCCTCCTAGTTTGGAGTCCCATTGCTAGGACCCTAACGGGTGCTACAACCACGGTTCTGGAGGGAACAGGGAACACCAGCAATTAAGAGGTGTTTCCATGTTCCTCAAAACCTGCTGATCAGACGCCTTGTTGCCGGTTGTAGTTTATCGTCATATCCAGAGACGCGGATGGAGTATATTGTCATAACCAGGACGCGTACGTATATAAAATTTATTTTAAGTCCGTCGTTGTTAGAAAACACCTGACTTATAAAACTTTTAGGATAAGCTAAATTGTAGAAAGTCATTACTTTTACAACTTTAATTTTGATTAATTTTAATTATTATTGTGGTACAGGGAGTGTAAATCAAACATGGTTGAAATAACCCAACCCTTCGACCCTTAAACGATCAGCTTCCAACACCTTTTATTTTCTCACGGCACAATGAATTTCAGTCCGTAAAAATATTCCATAAATTTAAATAATTTCTTATACAGCCAATATTGGATTTTAAATTTTTTCTCGAGTGATATACGTCCATATTTTTCTTTTCGTTTTTATTAACGTTTCTTTCTTTTTCTTTTTCTGTTTTTTTTTTTTTTTTTTTTTTTTTTTTTACCGCGCCATTTTGCATTTTATCGTCTGCTGTCTGTTTTACATATGGCTAAGGGACTTGCTGACGGCAATCACGTTCATAGCTTTCTTTTTTGCTTCCCGTTAATTTTCTCCGTCATTTTCGCCTGCATTCATAATTTTTACAATTTTTTTTTTTTAAATATGTTTTTAATTATTTATATTTTTACGTGAGTTTGCTGCTCGGGCAAGAGTTTTGTTTTCTTCATCTTCATTTAATGCGATCACTTTAATTTTTTTTTTCTTTCATTCACGAGAAATTATTCCACGTTAGAATATAGCGAGATCTTCTCATGGATAAGTCTCATCTATCTATCTATCTATCTATCTATCTATCTATCTATCTATCTATCTATCTATCTATCTATCTCGCTAGCTAAGTCTGTTCCTATCTATCTATCTATCTATCTCGTTAGCTAAGTCTGTTCTTATCTATCTATATATGTATCTATCTATCTCAGACTGTTCAATATCTATCTATCTATCTATCTATCTATCTATCTATCTATCTATCTATCTATCTATCTATCTATCTATTATCTAAGTAAGTCTGTTCTTATCTATCTATCTATCTATCTATCTATCTATCTATCTATCTATCTATCTATCTATCTCGTTAGCTAAGTCTGTTCTTATCTATCTATCTATCTATCTATCTATCTATCTATCTATCTATCTATCTCAGCCTGTTCATTACCTATTTATCTGTCTATCTATCTATGTAACTCAGACTGTTCAATATCTATCTATCTATCTATCTATCTATCTATCTATCTATCTATCTATCTATCTCATCGTCTTAAAAAAAACGATATAGACAACATTTAGCCAATAATCTCTGTCATCCTAATCTCTACCCAGTTCTTCCTTTTTCATTCCGGTGTCATATATGAGCTGATCGATGAGGGCCCATGGTGGTCTACCGCTATTTCTTCCTCCCCCATAATTTGTACCCCATAGTCTAAGTTGATGCACAATTTCTTGTTTACTTCTGCAGATTCTATCTACCCCCAATTCAATCCAATCTGTACGTACGGCAATTGTTTTCCAAAAAGAAAAAAAAAAGACGTTTCTTTCGCATCTCGTCCTATGGTCGCTGTTCGATCCCAACACTAATCTCCCATTTTAAAGTGCGATTTTAAAGACCATTTTTACCCTTTTAGCTTTTAATCAAATCAGTTTAAACACTTTCTTTTTCTCCGGTAACTCTTCCCACATTCTCTCTACATTTCACTGTAAAATCCAAATTTGGTAACCGTTTACAGTTTTTGCATCTACTTCTTCTTTCATCGATATCTCATTGCATTTCAATTGCATTTGCTAATGGTCGTTTGATTCCTCAAAATGATTTACAATTTCTCTTCAAAATTGCCTCACGACATTTACTTGGACACCATATTTTCCTACGATGTAATTATTCGATAGTAATTTCTTTAGGCATTTTCGAACTTTTGTTCTTCTATTTCTACGAAGCATTTTGTTTGTTACCAAAGGGCGTTCTTTCTTTCTTTCTTTCTTTCTTTCTTTCTTTCGTTCTTTCATTCTTTCTTTCTTTCTTTCTTTCTTTCTTTCTTTCGTTCTTTCTTTCTTTCTTTCTTTCGCTTGCTCGACGTGATTATTCATTGTTTCTTTGTTTTATTGGTTCGTTTTTTCTTTCTTAATTTCTTTCTGATTTTAACATTCATTCTTTATTCATGTCTCTTTCTTTCTTTCTTTCTTTCTTTCTTTCTTTCATTCTTTCTTTCTTTCTTTCTTTCTTTCTTGCATTCTTGCTTTCTTTCATTCTTTCTTTCTTTCTTTCACTTGCTCGACGTGTGATTATTCATTGTTTCTTTGTTTTATTATTGTTTTTTTCTTTCTTAATTTCTTTCTGATTTTAACATTCATTCTTTATTCATGTCTCTTTCTTTCTTTCTTTCTTTCATTCTTTCTTTCTTTCATTCTTTCTTTCTTTCTTTCTTTCTTTCTTGCATTCTTGCTTTCTTTCATTCTTTCTTTTCTTTTTTTTCACTTTTCTCTCGACGTGTGATTATTCATTGTTTCTTTTCTTTTATTGGTGTTTTTCTTTCTTAATTTCTTACTGATTTTAACATTCATTCTTTATTCATGTCTCTTTCTTTCTTTCTTTCTTTCTTTCTTTCTTTCCCTTGCTCGACGTGTGATTATTCATTGTTTCTTTGTTTTATTGGTGTTTTTTCTTTCTTAATTTCTTACTGATTTTAACATTCATTCTTTATTCATGTCTCTTTCTTTCTTTCTTTCTTTCTTTCTTTCTTTCTTTCTTTCTTTCATTCTTTCTTTCTTTCATTCTTTCTTTCTTTCTTGCATTCTTGCTTTCTTTCATTCTTTCTTTCTTTCTTTCACTTGCTCGACGTGTGATTATTCATTGTTTCTTTGTTTTATTGGTGTTTTTTTCTTTCTTAATTTCTTACTGATTTTAACATTCATTCTTTATTCATGTCTCTTTCTTTCTTTCTTTCTTTCTTTCTTTCTTTCTTTCCCTTGCTCGACGTATGTGATTATTCATTGTTTCTTTTTTCTTTATTGGTGTTTTTTTCTTTCTTAATTTCTTACTGATTTTAACATTCATTCTTTATTCATGTCTCTTTCTTTCATTCTTTCTTTCTTTCTTTCTTTCTTTCTTTCTTTCTTTCCCTTGCTCGACGTGTGATTATTCATTGTTTCTTTGTTTTATTGGTGTTTTTTCTTTCTTAATTTCTTACTGATTTTAACATTCATTCTTTATTCATGTCTCTTTCTTTCTTTCTTTCATTCATTCTTTCTTTCTTTCTTTCATTCTTGTTTTCTTTCTTTCTTTCTTTCTTTCGCTTGCTCGATGTGTGATTATTCATTGTTTGTTTTATTGGTGTTTTTTCTTTCTTAATTTCTTTCTGAGTTTAACATTCATTCTTTATTCCTCTCTCTCTCTTTCTTTCTTTCTTTCTTATCGTTTTTCTCTTTCTTTCAGAATACTTCTTTCCCTTCTATCTTTCTTTCCTTTTCTCATCATTTCTCTTTCTTCCTATATCTTCTTTCTTTCTGACATTTTGTTCATATTTTTCTTTTTCTTTCTATGATTTTTTTAATTCTTCACTATTTTTGGCTTTCGTTTTTCTTTCTTTATTTCTTTCTCTTGTGTCTCTTTACATCATCTTTTTTTATCTATCAATCAATTTTTTAATTCATTCTTTATACCTTTCTTTTTTCATTTTGTTTCTTTGTAACTTCTTTTTTTCTTTTTTTCTTTCTTTCTTTCTTTATTACCTCATCCATTTTCTATCTATCTATCTATCTATCTATCTATCTATCTATCTATATTAGCACCATCCGTTTTCTTTCTTTCTTTTTTTCATTCTTTATTTATTTATTTCTGTCTTTTATAGCTAGTTTTTGTTTTTATCTCATCCTTTCCCTTTTTTAACTCATAACACTTTTTAGGTTTTTATTGTTTTCATTATTTTAATGTTAACCATATTTTCCTTTTCTTTTTCCTTCCTTTCTTTCTTTCAATCATTGATTCTTCTTTCTCTATTACACCCATCCGTTTTCTATCTATCTATCTGTCTATCTATCTATCTATCTATCTATCTATCTATCTATCTATCTCTTTTCATTATCTATCTATCTATCTATCTATCTATCTATCTCTTTTCATTATCTATCTATCTATCTATCTATCTATCTATCTATCTATCTATCTAATTTTCATTATTTTTTCTTTCATTATTACCCTTATTCTATCTATCTATCTATCTATCTATCTATCTATCTATCTATCTATCTCTTTTCATTATCTATCTATCTATCTAATTTTAATTATTTTTTCTTTATTTATTACCCTTATTCTCTCTATCTATCTAGTTTCGTTTTTCTCTTTTTCTTTCCATTTCTCTCTCCGATACCACATTTTGTTTGTCATTGTTTTCGTATTTTTCTTTCTTTCTTTCTTTCTTTCTTTCTTTCTTTATTGCACGGATCCTTTTTCTATCTATCTATTTTTTATTCTTTCTTTCTTTCGTTTTTCTTTCTTTCTTACACACGTCCCTTTTCTATCTATCTATCTATCTATCTATCTATCTATCTATCTATCTATCTATCTATCTATCTATCCTTCTTTCTTTCTTTCTTTTACATCTAGTTTATGTTTTTTTCTTTCTTTCTTTCTTTTTGATCTAGT